>JANHAO010019282.1:0-13277 GCA_026873985.1 Saraca asoca
TTTGTTACCACATTAAGTATTTAAGAAACTAAGTACATTGTGATACATGGTTGATATTACTCGTTATTAGAGGACTTATCACTATGATTCGTGTATTTATTTTCTTAGTAAGTTGTCTGATGAACATTTACACCAAGTGAGAGAATGTAATAGTTTTACGTTATGCTTGAATGGTGCAACCGTTATGGACTTATTGAATGGCTGTAATGGCTATTGAATAAGTTGGTAACGGTTTAGCCTTTTCTTGATGGAAGAACGTTTGTTATAAAAAAAAATAATTCAGGGGTCCTCTCACTGCTCTTTGACAAGTTTTCATACACCATCAGATTACAGAGAGAAAATGTGAGAAACCTTCCGGAATACTGAAGCAAAATTCTAACCCGAACAACAAAGCAATGGCTAGAGGTATGCTTCCGTTTTCTGTTCTATCCTTGTGTTTATATGTGTTTAGAAGCATGGATAAGATACGTTTTGTTTTTGTCTATTATAAAATATAATAAATAATATGATTCAAAGTATTATAATCTCTCCACAAATTTAAAATGATAGTCTTTCCAAATAGTTTATTTTGATAAAAATATAAATTATGATAATATAATATTATTAAATTAAAATCTTAAAATATTTACAATATTACATTTAAAAACATATAACATGAACAAATCATTATAATAGCAACAATATATATACTATGTTTAAAAATATTTAATCATATTAACTTTTTATATAAATTATAATCAATTATTATAATAAAAAATGATGTATTTCTCATTGTAATATTATAATATTACATTTAAAAATATATTTAATCATGTTTTAAATTAAAATATAACTATAATTCTAAAATATGAAATTTAGTAATAAAATTTCATTTTTATTTAAAAAATGTTAAAAAATTAACCATATATCAATTTTTTTATATAAATCAGAAAAATATAATATTACATTTAAAAATATATGTGATTATAAGACAAGAAAATTAATGATTATTAAAAAAATGGGATATATCTCATTGATTTACTCATAATATAAATTACAAAATATAATATTACTTAAAAAATCTTAAACTATTGTATTTTAAAATAAAAATTTTATTAATAAAGTTATTAGAATTATGACTATCCTTTAAATATAAAATATGTTCAAATATTATATGATTTAAAGTATCATGATCTCTTTATAAATTTAAAATGATAGTCTTCCTAACTCAAATAATGTGAATTTTGATAAAAATATAAATTGCAATATTATAATTTTTTTTAAATAAAAATCTTTAAAAAAATTTAATATTATGTTAAAAATATATAATATGAAAAAATTAATAATTATAAATTATAAATTATAACTAAAAATACATTTAATCCTATTAAATTTTTTTATAAATTACAAATAAATTATTATAATAAAAAAGATAGCGTATATTTCATTACAAGTTTTCAACAATATAATATTACATTTAAAAACATATTTTATCATATTTTATATTTTAAATATAATCATAATTTTAATATAGAAAATTTAATAATAAAATTCTATTTTACATATAAAAATGTTAAAAATATAATTGTTTTTTATATAAATTGCAACAATATAATTTTAAATTTAAAAACATATTTATTATAATATGAGAAATCAATCATTATAATTAAAAAATATGAGGTGTATCTAATTGATTTACTCATAACACAAATTGTAATATTATAATATTATTTTAAAGAATCTGAAACCTTTTTTACATAGAAAATAAAATTTTATTACTAAATTTTTTATTTTAGAATTATAATTACATTTTAAATATAAAATATGATCAAATATGTTTTCAATGGAAAATATTTCATGAGAAACAACCATATATTTCAATATGATATAAGCTATTTTTCTTTATATATATATATATTGTTAACATTACAATCAAAATAAATAAAAGTATATTATATTATAATTATTAATTTTTACTATATCAATATTTCAATAAAATGGTAAATTTAAATATGTTTTGTATCTACATTAAAATTAGGACTAAAAACATTTGTAATTTCTTAGAAAATATCTTTGTTATTTTGAGAAATAAATTCGTTTGTTTCTAAATTTAAAATTGAATAGTGCACTTGTTTTTGGTAAATTGGAAATTTAAATTATTGTAAATAAATTGGCTTGGGCATAAAAGCCCTATAAAAGTTATAACACAACTTAAGGAGGGCTCCTCTAGAAGGATGCTCTAAAATACACAGTTCATTCTTTGACAAAATAGATAAATTAGTTAGACAATTAGCAACTGACTTTTTTTCTCTATAGGTGTGAGTGATAATCAGTTGGCCCAAGAGCTGCAAAAGCCTTCTGCAATCAGCAATTAGAATCTTAACATATATAAAAGTACTATAATCATTAGAATCAAGTAAATTAACCATAGACAAAGCATTAAGGTCAACATTAAGTGACAATAAATTCCTATTTAAGGCTAGTTAGAGACCATCACTCGATTCGCATAACTTAGTCACAAACTTAGACGTTACTTCCTACCCTCTGATGCATCCAACAATCTAACTACCATTCACATCTCTGATCATTACCCTACAACTTGCTCTTCCTAGATTGCCTTTAAAAGCCCTATTAGAATTTAACTTGTAGCCAAATTTAGAAGGAACGCACCTAACTTCATTGACTTGCTACTCACACATATTTTTGCCTCTCCTAAGGATAGCCTAGAACTCTATAACTCCTAAAATAATGGCTCTTTTAATATCCATGTTATTAAAATCATTATTAAAGATGCAGTCATTCTCAAGAAGCCAGATGTTTCATAAAGTAAAGGAAAAGAAACAATTCCATGGGCTAAAGAGATTGAGATAAGTTTCACCATATAACAAATTTTCTTTCAACCCTAAATTTAACTCAACTTGAAAATAGTTTCTGACTTGCTTTGGATTAGCAACAGAGTTTTGGAACAACCTAATTCTCAGACAAACTCTAAAATTTTGGTCAATTGAGTTCTCACCCTAATTACACTTGACACACTGATTTGAAACATTTATACCCCTAAAGATAAGAAGTTTCTTGATAGCAAACGTTAGAGAAAACATAACCATAAGAAAAATCAGATTTTTGAAAAGGAAAGAACCTTCCAAAGCTACCTGAGACCTATATTAGGTTCAATCCTATAGAGAAAAAGATGCTTGTAAATACTTTTAGAAGTGCAATGACCATCCTTAGTCAAACCCTCAGTCAAAAGTGGTTAAGGCTAAAAGGAATACCAAAGGTCTATCAATAAGGTTACACAGAGCCCCTAGACTCCCTCCAATTATCACTATAAAAACTTATTTTCCTACTATCACTAACAAACCACCTAAGCCTATCACTTAGAATGTGGCTAGTAGATCTAAGAGCCTTCCAATTATGCGAGATGAGAAAACTTACTTGTTGACTATTGCACTTGGATAAGGTAAGGTATCTTTTTTTAAGGACCTAAACCTACATAGTCTTCTTATCGATAAGAAAATCCCAACCTAGTTTATTCAACACTGCAAGGTTGTTTATGACTAAATCCTTAATTCTAAGGCTACCCACCCCTTCAGCTTAATGACAATATCTCAACCTACAAAGGAGATGTTAATATTTTGGTGAAAACACCCCACAAAAATTTTTTGGTGAGCTAATCTACTATAGAATATATGATCTAAGGAATAAGATTACAAGTCATATGGTATACAGGCAAGGTTGTAACAATAGAATTAATCATAATTAATCCACCCGCAAGGAATCAATGTTTATGTTCCTAAGTCTTAATTCTATCCCCAACGTTATCAACTATCAGTTAGAAATTTGTTACTTTATAGGAAGTTTTAATCTTACAACCAAGATATTTTCTTAGGTTCCCTAAACAATGGATACCTAAAATATGACTCAGGTTATCCCTCTTTTAAAGAGGAATGTTTTTGGAAAAATACACATTAGACATTCTTAAGTTGACCCTTAACCTAGACTTGACAATGAAATCTTCCAAAACATTCAAATGGCACAACAATTTGTAGGGTTAGATTTCCTAGGTAGAATGATGTCATTTGAAAACAAAGGTAAGAGAAACTTAGTCTTTATTTACTAGACTTTGTTGGAGACAAGTATTTCGTATCAACCTTCTCACTAATCCTAAAGTTCAAATACTTCACACAAAAGATGAAGAAGCATAGGGAAAGAAAGTCCCTTTACCAAATGCCTTTCAAAAGAGAAATATGGTCTATTATCCCCCTTTTAAAAAACTAGTGTATTAGGTTCCCGAGACTATGCTCATAATTAGATTAATCAAACTAAAGGAAAATTTAAAAAAGAACAAGATCTTCCTAATGAAACTCCATTCTAGGAAGTCATAGGCTTTTTTAAGGTCAAGTTTTATCATCGTACTATCCATCCTAGCCTTGATCTATCTATGGTGTGCATTATTTCTCTAAGGATAATAATATTATTCCTAGCTTTCTTACTAGGCACAAATGTAGCTTAGAAAGGGGAAATAAACCTACCTAGTTTGACTCTAATTCTTGTAACAAGGAACTTGGATAAAACCTTGACAGGAGTATTATATAGATTAATAGGCTTAAGCTATTAATAGTTTCCCTGATTTTATCCTTGGGATTAAGACAAATGAAGGTTTCATTCATCTAATTTGGAACTCTACTAAGCCTAAACCATTCACAAATGCATGTGATCAAAGAATCCCCTACATTAGACCATAATCATTGAAAAAATCTTGGGTGCAGGCCATCTCATCCTAGAGCCTTAAAAGGTTTCATAAACTTAAGATTTTGAAAAAAATTTCTCCTTAAAGAGCTCATTCATAAGCATATCACAACATTCTTGATTAAGAGTACATGGCTAACTACTATTAGAGGGGATAAGGGGGACTCAAGCTTAGCAGTAGTGAATCTATTAATGAAACTGCTTCTAACCAAACCTTGCATCTATATAGATTGTTTTCAATCCAATTACCAAAATTATCTTTCAATTTTAGAATTTTATTAGAATTTCTTCTAATAATAGTGCATAGGTGATAAGTTTTAGAGTTACTATTTCTATTAATTATCCAGTTCATGCAGGACTTTAAAGTTCAAATTTCTTCCTTTTGATTTAAAATCTCCATGTAGTTATTTTGGAGTTGTTTTTCTAACCTAATCATAGACTCATTTAGGTGGTCGCACAAAGCAAATTAGATCCCTTTTAATCTACCTAAAATCTAAATTTTCCAAACAAAAACATTGCCAAACGTATGTTTGTTCCACCAAGAAACTTCCCTAGTAAAGCAAGCAATAGCTTACTAGAGAAAGGAATTATTATCATGGGATTTAACAATGATGGGATGCAATCTAGGATAATACAACCAATAGGAGTTGAAAAGAAAGGGATGAGATAGCCTAATAGAAGATCTAGGTTATAATTGAATCAAGATAGAGGTATGATCAAATTTAACCCAAGCATGATAAGACATAATTGCATCGAAGAACAAAGATTTCCACTCAGGATTATCTAGAGTATAGTCAAGTTTCTTTAGGATAATGCAATTAGCTGGTCTAAAATTAGTCCATGTATAAATAGGACTAGAAAAACTAAGATCAATAAGATTGCAAAAATCCATAGTCATTGAACAAGTTGACCCTAGTTCTATTAACAATGACACTACCTTTCTTTTTAGACTAATCTAATTTCATTAAAATTGCCAAGAGCAAGCCATGGCATGGTATTAATAGAAGTCACATTTTTCAAATTATTCCAAAGGATTTTTCTATAAGCTAACCTAAGATAAGTATAAATACAAGAAAGTGACTAAGAAAGAGTTAAAGGTTTTAGCTAAATAAAGGCATGAATCTCTTGCTCGATCTTATGTATAATCTCAATAATCATCTCATCATCATTCCACAAGAGCCAAATTCCCCTTGCAAAGCCATAAGTGTTAGATATTTCCACCCTGGTAAATGGTAACTCATTGCAATAGCCTGAGCTCTAGGGCTATCAAGTCTGGTTTCCATCAAAATCAATAGAGAAACTTGTTTGTAAATGAAATCATTCACTAGCCTTCTGAAGTTAGGTTATTAGACCTTATGAATGTTCCAAACCCCAATACTAAGCTTGTCCTCCATGATATTATGTGTAGAGGCTATGGAAGAAATGAGATTATTAGGTTAAACAATTATTAGATAGAACTTTAACTATACTCTTGCCCTCCCAAATGGGCTTCATGCCTACAAAAGATTGTTTTCCATCTTGGCAAGTGTGGTTATCTTTTTTAGTCAAATACTCACATACTTTAGCTTTGGCCTTCTTCTTGGGAGATCCATCACAAGCTCTTCCATCTAAAGAGCCTAAATGTCAAGTCGCATCATTACCATCTATGCTTCCCTTACTTCTTTTTGGAATACATTTTAATTTGATTGCTTGGATACTTCCTCTTGTTAGTCTAGAAAGTCCAAATGCAACCCTAAAATTTTCTAATTTAGGTGATCATCTAGTTGAACAATGTTTAAAAGAATCATTTTTGCTTTCACAACCTGATTTAAAGGACACATATTGGAATTGTCTTGTAATTTCTTAAAGGATTTTAGATTATTCCATGCTTGAGTTGTTTGGGAGTCATACCACCCCATTACATGGGTAAGATTCTACCAAATCATTTCAAAGTCTCCTAGCTAACTTCCTAAAACTTCGCCTTAACATAGAAGCCCCATATCAAGTTCCCCTCTTTATTGTTTTATGAAACTTGCTCTCACTATAGGTTTAAACTATTGAAGTTAAACTTATTGCTTAGTTCCAAGGACCCTGAGGAATGTTGCTCACCATTGTCCACCACACCAACTTAGATGGAGTCTTGGATTGAAAGGACACTAGAATAGATGGTTTGTAGAGTGGGGATAGAAATGCTAAAAGAAGAGGAAGGGGCACTAAGGTTTGTACCAAACTCAAAAGAAGTCTTAGAAGCAATCACTGCTTCAATGACTAGAAAATTTGGATTGGAAGGTTTGTTCACACCATTAATGGGCATCGATGACGAGGTCAGAGAGGTCTTAGCAAAAGACTATTGATCAATTTGATTGGGTAAGCTATTTACCTTCCTAAGCTTTTTTAGGCCAAACTTCCTGGTTTATTTTGGCCACTCTGAAGTAGGTTGAAGGGAAGCAAGGCTTCGAAGTTTTTTAATAGATTTAACCTTTATTTTAGCAGTTGGCTTGGCTTTTTTTTCTCTATATTGATCCATAACCCATATGAAAATTGGTCATTGTCCTTAGTTAGTGGAACATAATTCCCATTGGAGGTTGAACCAATCACCAAATGAGTAACCTCGAGACCTATATTATAGTAGCCTTTCTGGTGGCCGATCCTACCATACCTAGAGCACACTTTACTCAGCCCTTCTTACAGGACAAGTTGCTTAAAGCCTTTAACCATGATAACCTTAATCAATAATTTGGAAGGGTCAATCTGAACACAAACCCTAGCATACTTTCCTCTATCACCACTAAAGGTGTCAACATGCACCTGAAGCACAAGACCAATTTTCCTAACTAGCAGAGGAAGAACTTTAATGTTATAGAGTTTGACAGGGAAGTTTAAGAAATCTCATCCAAATAACAATAGAAGAAAGATTAGCTAAAGATAGTTTAAAAAAAAGTATCCACTTCCTTAAAGCCAAGAATTGGTCATAAACAAACCAAGGGCCCTTATCTAAAACTTTTAAATGATCAAGTTTGAAATCAAATTTAAACATGTAAAAATCATTAGCCACATCAATGATTGATAGTTTATCATCTGGTTTCCATAAGTTATTTTCCTTGTAAACTATGTACTAAAAATTAACCTTTTTGCCAAACACCTTTTCAATAAGAGTGTGATTCCATTGTTTGTAGATCTCCTTTTTCAACTCATCTGGAAACTAGCCCTCTAGAGTCTATGACTTGAGCCTTTTGCTACTACATTCTAGAACATCTTTCTCCTAGGGAGAGAGAGTGTGTGTTCTCTGTCATGAAAGCTCTTTGCATTCAATAATATTGTAATTCTCAAGGCTAAGGGGCAATATAAAGAAAAATTATAAAATTGATTTAAAAAAATTGGAATAAACTTATTAAGGGGCAATTTAAAAAAACTCAAAAAATATACAAAAATAAAACATAAAAGAATTAAAACATGTAGTAATAATGAAGTAGATGATCAAAAACAATTAAGATAAACATCATATAATATCATAGAATTAACATATTTAGTTTAATTAATGAAACAATGGAGGCAACCAAAATAGCATAAAGGCAAATAATCAAATAGCATAACAACTTAATACCATTGAAGTTCCTCACCCTAGCATTTTGCATTACAACAATATCAAAGGTCCTTGATTCTCTATAGAGAAAAAAGATATGATTTATTCTCTAAGTTAACTATTATTCTTTTTGAAATAACAATTTTAAAAACGAAGCATCAAATGTGTATTGTCTAAATTAATTATAATTTAAAAAACTAACCACATGAAAAAAATGGTCACAATTTTAGACAAATTATTTAAATAGTTAGTTTACTCTATATCTTCTATTTCTACTTCTAATCACTAACTTTTGCAACCATACCTTACACTCTCAAAATTGTTACCCATATATGTAAATTCTCTAATGACATCTATAATATCAAAGAATAAATTAAATAATTAAATAATTTTTAATATTATATTAATACAAATTAATAAAAATATTAAAAATCATATTAAAGGTATATACATACCAATTAAAAATATTTCATCTTTAGTAATTTGAATTTCACTAAAACTTGAGAATGAAAAGTCATATTCAAGAATACAAAAGTTAATCATCTTTTTAATTATGTAGTTATTTTGGAAATTTACCTTGTATTTGTGGCGTGAGGTATTATATTTGTAATTATTGAGGGCAATTTCAAAATTATGTATTAAGTATGCAATATCTTCCTTTAAGGATTTATCGAAAGTAAGAAACTTTTAACTGGACCTTAAATTCAATCATCCTTTGATATAAATATTCAATATAGATCCAAATATAAAATATTTGCAAATAAATATGAAAAAAACAAATATAGGAAATTGACAAAACTAAAGTTACACTTTTATCTTTTGAACCATCAAAATCATCTCTATGCTATTAGTTTTATCATCATTATGAAAATCAAGAACTATACAAAAACATATTATTCTAGCCTTTAGGTTCCATGTACGCTTTGATAAAAATACGTCACATACGAAATCAATGCTTCTTTTGCATTTTTACCTTCCTTATTACAAACTAAATATTCTAAATCAAATTAATTTAGGTTTTATTTTTTAAAACTAAATAATAATGTACTCAATATAAAATTTTAAACATAAAAAAGAAAGACTATTACTTAATGAATTCAAACAGAAATATGGGTGATTCATACTAAATACCTAATTTGACTGTATAGTAGGTCAAATTATACACAACTTAAATATCATAATTTCTTTAAAAATTTACAAAGACAACATGCCCAAATCATAATGTCAATTTCAATAAATAATTAAATTATAGCAATATAATATTGCTAAATAAATTTTTTATATAATCATATATAAAAATGTATAATATAAGCAAATAAGTGATTATAAATTATAATAATATGTTTAAAAATACATTTGATCATATTAAATTTTCACATAAATTACAAATCAATGATTAAAATAAATAAATATTGAGTATCGCTCATTGTAATAATATAATATTATGTTTTAAAATATATTTGATCATATTTTTTATTCAAAATATAATCATAAAATTTAGTAACAAAATTTTATTTTAGGTTTAAAAATATTAAAAAAAACATCTATTAAATTTTAATATAAATTATAATAATATAATATTATATCTAAAAAATATTTAATTACAAGATAAACAAATCAACAGTTATAATAAAAAAAAAGGACAATTATATGGAAGTTCGACCTCAATTGTTGGATTAAATTTTTTGCATTGAAAATTGTAAATCAGTAAGAAAACATAAATTTAATGCAAAAAAAGAATAACCACTCAACCTTCTTAGAGATTGAACTCCCCCATAGAATTTTCCTAAAAAAAGGGGTATACCTCAATGATTTATTTATAATATAAATTATAACAATATAATGTTACTTTAAATAATCTTAATTTTTTCTATTATAAACCAAATTTTCTATTTTAGAATTATGATTATATATTAAATATAAAATATGATCAAATAATATATTATTTGAAGTATAATAATCTCTCTACAAATTTGAAATGGCAGTCTTCTAAAATAAGTAATATTAATTTTGAAAAATATATAAATTATAATAATATAATATTATTAAATTAAAATTTTAAAATCTTTACAATATTATGTTTAACAACATATAATATGAAAATCAATTATTATAATTAAAACAATATAGTATTACTTTTAAAAATATTTAATCATATTAACTTTTTATATAAATTGAAACCATTGATTATAAGATAAATAGATGTTGTATTTCTCATTATAATAATATAGTATTATGTTTAAAAACATAATTCTAAAATAGAAAATTTAATAAAAAATTTTATTTTTCATTTAAAATTTGTTAAAAAATAACCATATATCAATTTTTATATAAATTATAACAATATAATATCATATTTAAAAACATATTTGATTATAAGATGAGCAAATCAATGATTATTATAAAAAGAATATAGGATATACCTAATTAATTTATTCATAATACAAATTACAAAATATAATATTATATAAATAATTTTAAAATTTTTTATTCTTAAAATAAAAAATTTACTATTAAAATTTCTTTTTTAGAATTATAATTATATTTTAAATATAAAATATGATCAATTAGCATATGATTTAAAGTATCACAATTTCTCTACAAATTTAAAATTGTAGTCTTCCTAGCTCAAATAATGTTAATTTTCATAAAATATAAATTGAAATAATATAATATTATTAAATTAAAAATATCTTAAAATTTTTATAATATTATGTTAAAAACTGTTATATACAAAAATTGGCCTCGCAAGGACGAGTCCTCGAGCATAACGAAGACCAAGTCCCACGCTCCAGTAAGCGGCAACAATGAAGTAATTTTAAGCGCCAAGCCCTGTCTCGCTTGTCGCAACACAACGACGCTGCGAGGAGAAATCTGGCACATCCCGCAAAACAATCTCCCCCACGAGGGACGAACCAGCGAGGAAATCATAAGACCAAGTCACCAAGTGACCAGTCGTTCCACTCAATCTCACCTTCTCGCTACAACAACGCCCAGCTCGCTACAGCAGAACCTGCGACACCTCCAGGCCAGACTTCCCTGCTCAGGACATCGAACAGCAGATGCAAGTCCACCGCCAGCTTAGGGGGACCACTCAGCAACCTACTCTCTGCAACAGCCGGATTGTAGTCCTTTCTGCTGTCTTTTCTCATTTATTATTTTATGTAACCCAACTATAGCTTGTAATTAATACATGCAACCCCTCCTTCCTCTATAAATAGGATTATATTGTTAGAAAAGGAGGGGGGACAATCGTGTAAGTAGAAACTCTGCAAATCACTTTACATTAATAAAATCTCTGTCGTTGACGTAAGATCCAGTACTGCCCGAATTTGGCCGAACCACATTAAATGCGTCTCTCCCATTTCCATCCTCTTCCTCTCGGTCCTCTTCCTTCCGCACTTTAAAGGCAGTATTGGATCCCAGAACTCATCCCCGTTGGCTGAAGTTCAAGTTTCCCGTACCAATTGAATTTCACCGTTAACATTTTCTGGCATAGTCTGTGGGGATTCATCTGCCTTCTAAAGTCTCCATTGTAGCCTGATCATGGCCAGAGGAAGGACAACTCAGAGCTCTGCGGTCCCAGTTTCTCAGCAGCACACTGTTGCACCCGAAACTCAAGAGGTGCAAACGCCCGACCAGTCCCGATCAGCACTCGAGAATATAGTCAAAGAATTGGCTGAGACTGTCAAGGTGCTTGCTCAGGCATAAGCACAAAATGCTTAAAGACAAGAAGAAGTCATGGCTCAACTCCAACAGCTTCGTGAAGAAGCTCAGAGAGAAGTCCACAACGATCATGACAGCCAGTGACTGAAGGACTCGTAGTAAGCAGAAAGCTCGATCCCTCAGCGTAAAGAACAATGATCGGCGATGGAAGAAGTCCTCCGGAGGTTGAAACAGCTAGAAGAGCGCTCTTGACATCAAAGCAACCAGCCTCACTATGAGGAGACCTTGCCATTTTCTGTGGAGATTGAGAAGCAACCTCTCCCGCAGAAGATCAAAGTGCCCGTCATCCCGCTGTATGATAAGGATAGCAACCCAAGTGATCACCTAGACACGTTCAACACCCAAATGGACCTCTAAACGGTCGACCCCCTAGTGAAGTGCTGCGTCTTCCCTGCCACGCTAGGGGCAATACCTCGTACTTGGTTCAGGCACCTCCCCTTGCACAGCATCGACAGTTGGGAGGAATGTCAAAGGAAGTTTATCGACCAATATCGGGCGCTGAAGAAGCAACTCGTGCCTCCTTGCCACCTTGCTATGATTTTCTAACACAGGGATGAGTCGCTTAAAGACTATCTGGCCCGGTTCAGGCATGAGGCCAACTCCATAAAAAATCCTTCAGAGGAAAGTGTTCTAACTGCCATTTCAGCGGGACTTCATAAAGATGACAAGCTGTATAGGAGCCTCTATAAGTCCCCCATTCGAGATCTTACTAAATTTTATGATCGGGTGACCAAGCAAATAAGGTGGGAAGAAACCTTTAGAACGGAGGAACCCAAACACAAAGCTGGCCATAATGGTCCCACCGCGAGCAAAAGGAGGGGTAGCGAGAGTTATGACAATCCCACTCCTCATCTCGCCAAGAAGGCAAAACCTCAATGACCCAGAGGCCGCTACGAAAGCTATAGTATCCTATCAGACATGCAGGACAAAATCTTCACTGCAAAAAGGCATAACGAGGATTTTGGAAGGCCCAGGCTAATGAGAATACCCGTTAAGTCCAGGGACTAGAGCAAATTTTGCACTTTCCACAACGAGGCTGGACACACCACCTCAGAGTGCCATACTCTAAAGAATGCTATTGAAGGCCTCATTAGAAGGGGTCGGCTACAGAATTACATGGCAGGGCCATCCAGGCAGCATGCTCAACAGGCTCAGTGAGTTATCACCCAAGAGCCTGAGCCCTCCATCCGAACCATATTTTGATCTTGTAATGCCCAACTGTACTAGTCATCATATGCTAAATGAATGAAGAATGCCGATT
>JANHAO010019283.1:0-13277 GCA_026873985.1 Saraca asoca
GAATAATATAGAATTTTCAATCTCAACAATATCGTACAAAATGAAAATGCATAATTTCAATCACGACAATTCATTTCATAAACACTAACAGCATGTAAATATACTTGAAGACCTTTTTTTTTTTTTCTAAACTAGCACACCATACAACAACAATCAAATTTAGCATCAAATAGCTAAAATCATCTACTTGAGTTTTTCAGCTAAAACCCCGAATTTTTTGTTGCTGGTGAGTTCAATCCTTGGCAGAAAACGTCACAGAAGCTGAATAACACAAAATAATCACATAAATCATAAATTTCTTGAACAATCTCACTTAAGCGTTTTAGCTAAAAATCTTGAGATCTAGCTATGGAGTTGCTATATAATAAATCTGATGATCTAGAAATACTCACCAGGGTCCTAAGCACCAGAAGTAAGCTCACAGTTGGTAAAAGCCTCACTGGCAAGCTAGAAAGAGGAACGGCCAAACAGGGGATGAAAGATGCTATAGCCGTTGAGTTGCCACCAGAAAGAGCAACCGTAGGAAGGAAGGTGACCAACTGATGCCAGGCAAAGCAGATCAGTGGTGGATTGACGGAGAAATGACCAAAGAAGAAGGAGAAGAAATATGACCGAAGAGAGAGAAGAGAAAGAAGAAACTCGACGATTTTGCAAAATTTTTAGCTGGGCAAGTATTTTGAATGAAAATATTCCAATGAAATTTTTTGATGGAAATTCTATTAGAATATCCCCTTTTTTGAATTTTTTTTTAAAAAAGGACATTCTAATGGAAAGTCCAACAGAATATTCCAACGGATATTCTAACAGATTAAAGTCCATTGGAATATTCTAACAGACATTCCAACAGATTAAAGTCCGTTAGAATATTCCAACGGATTAAAATCCGTTGGAATATTTTATTGAAAAATCCTACTTTTCTTGTAGTGACAGTATCCATAAATAACTAACTAAAAAAGGGAGTTTAGCCTCTCTTTGTTAGCAGATACTTTTTCCATATCTTTTGAACTTGTTTTTCTTTTCTTTTTGGTTCAGTTGTTCTGCATAAGAAAAAAACCACAATATTTGTAACATCATGTTAATGAAAAATAACAACAAATATTATATAGAACAATAGTTTTCTAGGCCCTAGAAATTCTATTTAGGATAGTAATTTCTTTATTGTTGCATATATCTTCACAAAAATTCTATCCCATGATACCTTTCCTTACAAAGAACAAATTAAATGAATCTTATTTGGTTCTTATAAGCATAACCAATCCAATAAAAAATATAATATAATTTTCAAGAAGGAAAATATTTTGTACTTAAAAGAAAAGTAACCAAAAAAATAGAAGTAGAAGCCTTTGACTTTTTTTTTTGGGTAATAGTAGAAGTGGTAGGTGACTTAACATATATGTAATGTTTCAGATTTGAACCAAGATACTGAATAGAAGGAAAACCCCAATGTCACGACCTAATTCATGGAATGTGATTAGCGTAGAAGGTTACCAATAGGAAACCTCCTATAAGCCTAAAAATGCAAAATTTTTCCTAATTAACTTAACATACCAAATACTAAGATTATATTAATGCATAAACAAATATTTGCTTTTTAAATCCTACCAAAAATTTGGTAGAATTTCCTTTGTTTTCCAAACTCTTGGGCATAAGGTCTATACAATATACAAAGGCTACACGCTCTATTCACATCTTGTACAATTACTCAAAAATCACAACAGCCCAAACAACACAAATGTATATCCTTCTTGGCACCAACTAATCAAAATACATACACATCACAACTTTACCAACTACCAAAACTTTCACCATCAATATACCTTTAGGCTCCATAAAAGGTAATCTACTCAATTAATGAGTAGACCTTGAACTAGATGGGTGAGGATGGATAGTGGAGTTAACTTTAGGCTCTAAAAAACATAGAGAAAAAAAATAGGGTGAGTTTCATAGAAACTCAGTGAACAGATAATTTTGTAGAAAAACCAAAACTCAGTTTGCAGTTCATGTTCAAAATTCAAAGGATAAAATATATATGTTCATAAAGGTAAGCTTACTAGTTCAAAAGTCACAATCTTAAAATAAGTTTGGAAACTTTCATTCATCAGGGAAGTCAAGTGATTAAAATATAGTATTTAACAAAAGTAAAATAAGCAATAGAGTGTGATACTATGAAAAATAATTGTCATGGCATAACATAGGAGAAATTCAATAAGGTTTTCTAAAATTTATCAGTACTCAAGTAGCAAAATATTCTGGAGTTGCTTTTTTACTCAAATACAATTGGAATCCAAAGGATAATTCCTAAAAGTAACTGTACCTAACAAATATCGCCATAATCCATCCAAACACACCAATCAAATATTCATAAATTCAAATGTTCTCCCCCTTATTTCTCCAACAAATATTCTAATCATAAGTGTGCTTGGGGGTTTTCCAAGGAATTTTCCAATGGATCCACGATTTCAAAATAATTAATCAATCAGAAAACATTATGCTACTAGGTGTATCCAAAAATAAGAAATATTTCTATTTAGATCATAATATCGACAATTAGAACACATGGTCAATCATTCCAAGTAACAGAAGCTTTAGAAATGTCAGAGTTTCCATGCCACGGTAATATAAAATCATTGCTTTTGTAAATAGTAATAATTACAAAATGCAGAAATACACTAAATTATTTTCATATTTATACATCATATGATAAAATGAAATCACTAGGTCCAATAACATAAATCAATATAAAATGCATAATTTCATCACGGCAAATTATTTTCATATATGCAACATACAGTTAAAATTTCAAAACAAGTTAACATAAAAAAATCCAATTATTCAAAAATCATAATGTTTTGTATAACAAAATTAGTTCATATTGCAAAATGGGATTTACCAAGAGAGTGGGATTATCTACTCACCTTAGGAACTCCTTAATCGATCAAATTTTTCTAAAAGGAATGGTCAATATCGCAAGAAGGATCCACAAAATGCTAGGTCACCCAACTTGAGAATTTGTGTCACTCAACCTATTTGGGTATAATCATTATTAAAATCAATCCTTGAACTTGAATTTAGAGTCCTTTAATTAAGCACACGTATCCTACATTAATATTAGACTTCAATATCTAAGCTGAGATTTCAATAATCAAATAGTAGAAGCACTTACTTGGATATTTGGATGGAACTTAAAAATTGATGTCGGTGTGCTTAGTTCTTTGGTGGAAGTATCACTGAAAGTGATTAACTAGAAAATTTTAGCATACATCAAATTTTAAGGGTTAGGATTTCAGGTAAAATTTCTTGAAAACTTGAGATAGACTTTATATAATATAAATATAATGTTTTAGGAAGGCTTACCGAAATCTATGGAAGCTATGGGTAACTCAATGTAAGTTGATTCAACGTTAGAAGGCTAGCACATGGTTGGATCGAGATGCATTGAAGTAGAGAAAGAAAGTACTGCAGAGCCAGATTGGTGGAGCAATGATACTAGAGAAGAGAAAGGAAGAAAAAGAAGCACCGAAGGTTGCCAGTCAGAGAAGAAACAAAGAAGAAGATCAGTTAGAGTAAAGGAAGACGGATGCAAAGATAGGGGAAGTTTTGGGAAAAAGAAGAGTGTGCATGGGGGGCTAGCCCAGGGAAATAAAAGATAAGGTAAAATGGGGAAATTTGCAATTTAGCCCATTTGAAATGTCGATTTCTTCAATAAAGTCCTCTTGGAAAAGGGAAAATTATATTACAACCACAATGAAATATTTAAAAACTTTACTTTGGTCCACCAGAAATATATTTTATTATTATTTATTTTCTTATTATTATTATTATTATTTCTAGGGTATTACAAACTCTTCCCCCCAACAAAAGAATTCATTCTCGAATTCTAGAAGCATAGTTATATAGGATCAAAATAAAGTATCAAAGCATCTATTAAGAATAGGAGTCCAAATGCATAAAAAGTGAAGGTCCATACCAATAATTCATTTGAACAAATTGGCATTTAGTTTTCATAATCGACTCAGGTTTCTAGATCATTTCTTTTTTCCCATGATTTTCCCATAGGACCTTTATTGATGGATGTTCTTTGGAGTGAAGCTTTCTAACTTAATAATCAATTATAGCCACAAGACATTTCTTGTAAGTAAGATGGCTGTCCAACTCAACTGGAATTTGAGGAAGGATGTGAAATGGATCTAGAATATATTTCCTTAGCATAGACACATGGAAAATAGGATGAATACTTTGCAACTCCAGGGGTAGATTTAGCCTATAAGCCACAGTGTCAATCCTTTTCACCATGGGAAATGGGCCTATATATTGGGGACTCAGCTTTTTGTTTTTGCCAAATCACATTACTCCCTTCATGGGTGATATCTTCAAAAACACCTGATCACCTATCTAAAATTCCAAGTCCCTTATTCTCTTATTAGCATAGGACTTTTGGCGACTCTAAGCTATTATTAACTTTTCTCATATGACTATGACTTTTTCATTTGCATCCTATACCAAATTTGGGCCTAATAAATTTACCTCTCCTATTTCAAACCATCTGATTGGAGATTTACATTTCCTATTGTACAAAAGGAGCCATTTGGATTGCAAAATGGTAGCTGTTACTATAGGCAAATTCAATCAAGGGTAGGTATTGCTCCCAACTACCTTCAAATTCCAACACACAAGCTTGAATAATATCTTCTAAAATTTGAATGATTTTTTTGGATTGGCCATCAATTTGAGGGTGGAAAGCTGTGCTAAAATGTTGTGACCCCAAAGCCTATTGAAAAGATATCCAGAACTGAGTGGTGAATTGAGTACCTCGATCAAATATAATTGACAATGAAATTTGATGCAAAGACACAATCTGATCCAGGTATAACTGGGCATACTAAGATGTTGAATAAGTGGTTTTCATAGGAAGAAAATAAGCACTCTTGGTCAGATGATCTACAATCACCCAAATCAAATCACATCCTTTTGGAGTTCTTGGTAGCCTAGTAAGGAAGTCCATGGTCACTCTTTCCCATTTCTATTTAGGAATCTCCATGTTTTGATGTAAGCCTATAGATCTTTGGTATTCAGCTTTCACCTGTTGGCATGTGAGACATCGAGAAACAAATTTTTCTATGTCTTGTTTCATTCCCTCCCACCAATAACCCATCTTCAAATCCTAATACATCTTATTGCTACTAGGATGCATAGTATAAGAAGATGAATAAGCCATATGCATAATTCATTGTCATAAATTAGAAACTTCAGGCACCTACACGTGACCATGATAAGTCAAGGCTCCCCTATCATCCCTTGCTAGACCAATATCTAGTTCTTTCTTCATTTTGTCTAGCAACTTGTTTATGTTCACATCCTGAGCCTGTGCAGTCATGATTTGATCAACTAATAGAAGCTACATTTGCACATGAGCCTTACTATTTGCAATTGAACTCCATAGGCTTCAACCTCATGCATCTCTCAAATGATCGGTCTTCTAAGAACCTTAATGTAAGCAAGGATTCCCACAGACTTCCTACTTAAAAGATCAACTACCATATTGGCCATAGTGGGATGGTATAAAATAGAGTAGTCATAATCTTTCACCAATTCAATCTAGTGGTGTTGCCTCAAGTTCAGGTCTTTTCACTCAAAGATATATTTTAAGCTCTTGTGATTAGTGTAAATCTCACACTTCTCATCATGCAAATAATGGCACCAAATCTTCAAGGCAAACACCACTGCAACCATCTCCAGATCATGAGTGGGGTAGTCTTATTCATGTTTCTTAAGTTACCTTGATGCATAGGCTATGAATTTGCCTTACTACATCAAAATACACCCAAGAGTAATCCTGGAGGCATCATAATAAATGATATAGTTACCGCCACTAGTGGGTAAAGTCAGTACTGGTGCCATAGTCAAGCACTCCTTGACTGGAAGCTTGCTTCACATGAATTAGACTATAAATTTAGCGTGATTTTGAGTCAACTTGGTCAAGGGAGCCAAAATTCAAGAGAATTCTTTCACAAAGTGGCAATAATACCCTACTAAACCCAAGAAACTGTGAATCTTAGTCATTGAGGTGGGTCTAAGCCAGTTTTGAACCACTTCTACCTTCCTGGGATCCACACAAATACCTTTCATTGAAATCACGTGTCCCAAAAAGGTCACACTGGATAGCCAGAACTCACACTTGGAAAATTTAGCATACAATTAATGCTCCCTGAGAGTCTGCAATACTATCTTGAGATGTTGTTCATGAGCCTGGTCATCAGGGGAATACACTAAGATATCATCAATGAATACAATTATAAATTGGTATAAGAAGGTTTTAAAGATCCTGTTCATTATGTCAATAAAAGCTGCGAGAACATTAGTTAGTCCAAAATATATCACCAAAAATTTATAATGACCATACTAGGTTCAAAAACCAATTTTTGGAATGTCTTCCTTTTGGATATGTAGTTGGTGGTAACCTGATCATAAGTCAATCTTAGAGAAGTATTAAGCACCTTGGAGTTGATTAAACAAATAATCGATTCTAGGTAGTGAATACTTATTCTTCACTGTGATTTAGTTCAATTGCCTATAATCAATACACAGTCTTAAAGTTCTATCCTTCTTGTTAAGAAATAGTACAGGAGCTTCCCATGGTGAAGTACTAGGATGGATGAAACCCTTATCCAACAAGTCCTACAATTTCTCTTTCAACTCTCTTAACTTAGCTGGTGCCATGTAATATGGTGGAATAGAGATGGGATCAGTTTTAGGAACATCATCAATACAAAATTTAACTTCTCATTTAGGTGGCATTCTAGGTAGTTCTTCAAGAAAAACATCAAAGAACTCATGAACCACCGACACATTTTCTTCCTTTTATTCCATCGATTTTGTGTCCTAGATGAATGCCAAGTAAGTCTCACATCCCTTTTTAATCATCTTACTAGCATGCAAGGTGGAAATAAGATTGATAGGAACATTACCCTTGTCTCCCTAAAGTAAAAAAGTCTCTCTATCTGGTATATGAAAGCTAACCAATTTATTATGACAATCAGCACATGCATAATGTGTTGATAACCAATACATGCTTAAGATAACATCAAAGTCAACCATGTCTAGCATAATCAAGTTGATAGGCAAAATAGTTCTACAAATATTAATCTCACAAGAAGAAATCATATCACAAGTTATCAATGTTTGACCTAGAGGAGTGGATACCAACAGTTGTGATTCTAGAGGAAGTTGGGGGTCTAACATGTTGTATAGCCAGATAAATAGATACAAATGAATGGGTTGCCCTTGAATCAAATAATACATAAGCTGAAATAGAGTTAACTATTAAGGTACCTGTAACCACAACATTAGAGGCTTAGGCATCTTGCCTTGTTAGGGTATATATGCTCACAATAGCTCCCTATCTGCTACCATGGCCTCTACTAGCTAAGCTTTTTCCTCCCCCTCTTGTAGTAGAATCAGATATTAGAGGCTTTATGGGTGGCATAAATTGAGTTGGAACATTCCTTGATGCACTATGGCCCTAATGCCATTAGGCGGTGTAGAAGAGTAAGGGCGATCTCTCACCAAATGGCCTATCTGACCACATCTGAAATTGGCTCTAGTTGCTCATCTGTAAATCCCTATATGAATTTTTCCATAGGTTTGGCATAACCCTGGTGCCTCAAATCTAACTAGAGCAGATTGGCTAAAACTGGATCCTCTAGAAGGGTAATAACTAGGGGTAGTAGCATCAGTGGGCCTTCTACTTGGAGTACCCACACTTGTATGCTATAAGAATATGGGTACCTCAGGCCCCTAGGAGGGAGGTGCATTGGAAGCTAAGGATGTTTATCTTTTGGATTCTCCACTGGTACCTTCAGATCTAGATTTCTTTCTTATATTGCCCTAAGCTTTTCTTGCACTCTTCCTTTCCATAAATCTTACTTCTAGTATTGCCTAATTATATACTTGTTCATATGTGGTGCCCTCATTGATTTGTATGACATTAAAATAGTGATCATTAAGGTCGTCAACAAATTTTTGGGCCTTGTCCCTTTCTATAGGAATCATGTGTCTTACAAACTGTGAGAGATGGAAGAACTAAGTAGCATATTCAGAAAATGATGATCTTCTCTGTTTTAGATTATGAAATTCCTATAGTTTGGCATAGTGTTGTCCCTTCGAAAAGAACTACTACAAGAAAGCTACGTGAAACATTTCCTAAGTATTAGCCCTGTCTCCCTGGACCCATGGTTTTCCCAGCTTTGATACCAATTTGCTGTAGATCCGTCTAGCTAGAACCTAACTAGCTTTATAGCTATATCTTTTGGACAATCTAGGACTTGCCACAAACACTCGATATAGTTCAAGAATTCAAGAGGACCCACTAATGACCCAATGCCAGAATACTTAGAAGGCTTAAGCTTCTGGAATTCTCACAAATAGTTTCAAAAATTCATCGTAGTTGGCACTACAGGAGGTGGAGGGGATAGAGGCATTTGAGTTTTTGGCCTCTCTTATTATTGTCTTTGTAATCTCTGCTAAGCTAGTTCATCCACTAATTCATTTATAGCTCTCTGTAAGTTTGTAGCCCCATTGGGGCATCTGAGGTGAAAGGGCTAGCTGAAGTTCTAAAAGTAGAAGGAGCCTTTGATTCAGGTTAGGAAATTTCTAGTTGCACTTCTTCTCATGCAACCCTACCTTAGCCTCTAGCACGGCCTCGACCCGTAGGCTTACCCTTGCCTTAAGGCAGTGATTGGGAAGAAGATAGTTCATGAGAGGCTCTTTTGAATGCTTCTTCTAATTAGCATTGATGGTGAGCTACGGATTGAGTTCTAGGTAGCATTTCCTTATTATCAAATAGAAGGTTTGTTTAGGCAAGATTTAGATACATTTATACATGTGGGATTGAAAGATTCAGGTAATGTAGAGATTTTCAACATAATCGTGATGTGGGCATCAACATATCTTTATTCATGTGTCGTGCCTTCAGGTGCACTAACATGAACTCAGTATGCCTATCCCAATTTGGCAATTGGAGACCCCTAAGCATGCACCTAGACTTTAGACTATGCTTTGATACCAACTTTGTCATACTCCAATTCATGGAATGTGACTAATATAGAAGGTCACCGATAGGAAACCTCCTACAAGCTTAAAAATGTAGAATCTTTCCTAATTGACTCAATATACCAAATACCAAAATTATATTAATGTATAAACAAATATTTCCATTTTAAATCCTATTGAAATCTGGCAAAGTTTCCTCTATTTTTTGGACTCTTGGGCACAAGACCTATAGAACATACAAGGGCTACACACCCTATACATATCCTATACAATAACTCAAAAATCACAACAGCCCAGATAGCACAAGTCTAGATCCTACTAGACACCAACTAATCAAAATGCATGCACATCACAACTCTATCAACTGCCAAAGCTTTCACCATTAATATACCTTTAGGCTCTATAGAAGGTAATCTACTTAATCAATAAGCAGATCTTGAACTAGATGGATGAGGAAGGACAGTGGGGGTAACTTTGGGCTCTAAAAAACATGGAGAAAGAAAAAAAAGATAAGGTGAGTATCATAGAAACTCAGTGAGTAGATAATCCCATAGAAACCAAAACTTGGTTCGCAATTTATGTTCAAAATCCAAAGGATAAAATCTATATATTCGTGAAGATAAGTTTACCAATTCAAAAGTCACAATCTCAAAATAAGTTCGGAAACTTTCATTCATCAGGGAAGTCAAGTGATTAAAATACAGTATTCAACAAAAGTAAAATAAGCAAGAGTGTGATATTATAAAAAATAATCATCATGGCATAACACAGGAGAAATTCAAAAAAGTTTTCTAAAATTTACCAGTACTTAAGTAGCAAAATATTTTGGAGTTACTCTTTTACTCAAATACAATTGGAATCTAAAAGATAATTTCTAAAGTTAATTGTACATAACAAATATCGCCCTAATCCATCCAAACACACCAATCAAATATGCATATATTCAAATGTTCTCCCCCTTATCTCTAAGAAATATTCTAATCATAAGTGCAGTTAAGGGTTTTCCAAGGAATTTCCAATGGATCTAGGATTTCAAAATAATTAATCAATCAAAAAACATTATGCTACCATGTGTATCCAAAAATAAGAAATATTTCTATTTAGATCATAATGTCGATAATCAGAATTTATCATCAATCATTTCAAGTAACATAAACTTCAAAAATGTTAGAATTTCCATACCATGGTAATACAAAATCATTGCTTCTGTAAACAGTAATCATTGCAAAACACAAAAATATGCTAAATTATTTTCATATTTATACATCATATGGTAATATGAAATCACTAATTCCAATAACATAAATCAATATAAAATGCATAATTTTATCATGGCAAATCATTTTCATATATACAACATCCAGTTAAACTTTTGAAATAAGCTAACATAAAAAATCTAATTATTCAAAAATCATAATGTTCCGTATAATGAAATTAGTTCGTATTGCAAAATGGGATTTACCAAGAGAGTGGGATTATCTACTCACCTTAGGAACTCCTTAATTGATCAAAATTTTCCAAAAGGAATGGTCAATATAGCAAGAAGGGTCCATAAAGTGCTAGGTCACCCAACTTGAGAATTTAAGTCACTCAACCTATTTGGGTATAAGTAGAACTAAAATTAATCCTTGAACTTAAATTTAAAGTCCTTTAATTAAGCACACCTATCTTACACTAACATTAAACTTTAATATTTAAGTTAAGATTTCAAGAATCAAATAGCAGAACCACCCACTTGGATATTTGGATGGAACTCAAAAATTGATGTTGGTATGCTTGGTTCTTCAGTGGAAGTATCATTGAAGTTGATTAACAAGAAAATTTTAGCATACATTACATTTTGAGGGTTAGGGTTTTAGGTAAGATTTCTTGAAAACTTGAGGTAGGCTATATATAATATAAATCTAATGTTTTGGGAAGGCTTATTGGAATCTAAGAAAGCTATGGGCAGCTCAATGTGAGTTGATTTGGTGCTAGGAGGCTAGCACACTGTAATATCTTAAAAGGAAAGTAATAAGAAAATAAAATAAAGAAATATAAAATATATTTATGGGGAACCAAAGTGAAGTTTTTAAATGTTTGTTGTGGTTGTAACATAATTTTCCTTTTTTTAAGAGGACCTTATTGAAGACATCGATGGGCTAACAAGGTTAAACTGCAAATTTTCCCATTTTACCTTATGATTTATTTTCCCCAGCACTGGCTTTTTCATTGTGTGCCCTATTTTTCCTGAAGACCTCCTCTGCCCTTGCAACATGTTCATTATCTCTGCTTCGACTAATCCACTTCTTCTTTATTTCTCCTCTGATCGACGAGTTTCGACACTTCTCCCTCTACCTTCTTTGGCACCTCACATCCTCCAGTCCAGCTCCATAGGTGCTGTTCTCTCTTCTTCGATGCCATTCCAGCCAAGTTTGGGCTAGCCTTTCGGCTACAAACTAGCTTGATCCGAGCTTCCCACCATCACTTTAGATGATGGTGAGTCTTCCTAAAATATCAAATTTATTTTATATTAATTCTACTTCAAGTTATCAAGAAATTTTATTTGAAACCACAACCCTCAAAAGTTGATGTGTGTTGAAATTTTCTTGTAAATTAGCATCAGCGATACTCTCATTGAAGAACCGAGCACACCAACATCAAATTTTTGAGATTTAACCAAATATCGATGTTGGTGATTCTACTACTTGATTATGAAATTATGACTTCAAATATTGAAGTCTAAAATTAATGTAGGATAGGTGTGCTTAATTATAGGACTTTAAATATAAGTTCAAGGATAGATTGTAATACTATTTATACCCAAATAGGTTAAGTGACTCAAATTCTCAAGTTAGGTGAACTAGTACTATATAGACACTTCTTGCAATTGTGACCATTCCTTTTGGAAAATTTGATCGATTAACAAGTTCCTAAGATGAGTTGATAATCCTACTCTCTTGGTAAATCCCATTTTGCAATATGAAATAATTTTGTTATATAGAACATTTTGATTTTTTAATGATTGGATTTTTTATATTAATTTGTTTTGAAAGTTTAACTAAATGTTGTACATATGAAGATGAGTTGCCATGATGAAATTATGCATTTTGAAACTAATGATAACATGTTATTATATGTTGTATAAATATGAAAGGGACTTGGCATATTTTTTTTTTTGTTTTGTGATGATTACAGATTATAGAACCCATGATTTTATACTATAGAGGTATGAAATTTCTAACATTTCTGAAGTTTATGCTACCTAGAATGTTTGATCATATGTTTTGATTATTGATATTATGATATGAATAAAATGTCTCTTATTTATGGATAAGCCTGGTAGCATAATGTTTTCCAAATGTTTAAATTATTTTGAAATCCTGGATCCATTGAAAATTCCTTGGAAACCCTCACGTGCACTTGTGATTAGAATATTTGTTGGAGAAATAAGGGGGAGAACATTTGAACATATGGATATATGAATATTTGATTGGTGTGTTAGATGGATTATGCCGATGTTTGTTAGGTACGATTACCTTTAGGAATTATCCTTTGGATCTCAATGGTATTTGAGTACAAAAGCAATTATAAAATATTTTGCTACTTGAGTATTAGTAAATTTTAGAGAACCTTATTGAATTAGTACTGTGTTTATGCCATAATGATTATTTTTCTTAGTATCACATGCTATTGCTTATTTTACTTTTGTGAATACCATATTTTAATAACTTGGTTTTCCAGATGAATGAAAGTTTTTGAACCTATTTTGAAATTGTGACCTTTAAATTGGTAAGCTTATCTTCATGAATATATATATATACATATTTTATAATTTGGATTTCGAATATGAACTATGAATTGTGTTTTGGTTTTCCATGAAATTATCTGCTCATTGAATTTCTATGAAACTCACCCTATTTTTCTACATGTTTTTTAGGGCTCGAAGATACCTCCACTATCCCACCTCATCATTTTGGTTTAGGATCTTCTTGTTGATCGAGTAGATTATCATCTATAGAGCCCAAAGGCATATTGATAGTAAAAGCTTTGGTAGTTGGTAGAATTGTAATGTGCATACATTTTGATCGGTGAATGCCCAATAGGATATAGATTTGTGTTATTTGTGCCAGTGTCACTACAAGAAAAGTGTAGTTTGGCCACCGAAAATAGCGACCGAATAATTCGGTCGCTAACTGCGACTGCCTAGCCACTCCTTCGCCACTGATTGGCTAAGAATGAAATTTGAA
>JANHAO010019284.1:0-13306 GCA_026873985.1 Saraca asoca
CTTAATTTTGTTTTCTCTTGATGTATAAAAAATGTTACTGATTGTCGTATTATTTAATCACATTATTGAAAAATCCAAAGGGTGCTGCCCTTTCAGGACCAACCAACCACCGCGTCTGTCTTTTTCTCCTGCTTATCCTCAGTTGGGAATTTGAAGGCCACTGAATAATAATATAACGATAAAATAATTTGGCGTATTAGCGGGATTTCCGTTTAAGTGAATTGAAGCGTGAGTTGGAATCCAGAGATACAGATATTAAGAAAAAAGGTCATACTTAAAACGACAGCTAAAGAGGCAATGTGGTATCCATGGATGTGTGGCCACGTGGTGCCACGTCATTCTTATACATATATTTTTTAAAAAATTTTAGAATACTAATTTTAACCAACTGGTTTATTCACTTAATTTGAAACTCTTATATCACATTTGAATGGATGAGAGATAAATGAAAATTATATATTTATTGTAAAAAAAATATGTAATATAATTTTATTTATACATATTATAAATATTTATAATAAAAATATTTTGATAAAATTTCTCTAACTCTGTTGTATCTATGTAATTAAGTTTTTTATTATTTTTATAGATCAATTATGACAATTTGAAGTTCTTAAAATTATATTTTACTATCACAAATTAATTATAATCACCATTTCTTATATTTGTGTATCTACATATTGTGAAACCATTCATAATTAATATCTTTGCATGGTAGCTCTATTTAAAATATTGTGTAAGAGCTTCATATGTGACATTATCGAATTAATCATGTTAATTTATAATCATATTATTTAGCTAAAAAATATTGTTTTGTCGAATTGACAAATTCAATGAATTTTCAAGTTACATTGTTTTAGCATAATTAATGTTGATATTTAATTATTTTTTTGAATTCGTGCCTATTATTTATTTTGTAAAACTTGATAAGTGATTAGATAAATATTTAATAACGATCCAGTATATATAATTTTTGATTGGTTGTGCGTTTATCTATCGTAAAACCAATCATAATAAACTAAAGTAAAAAATTACTTTATACACTAAGGAAATATTCTAAATATATATGTGTGATTTATGAATTATATAAATAATATACATGCCTTAATGGTATGATATTATTTAATAAATTTTATACTTATATTAAATGCATATAAAACTCCATCACTAAAAGGGTTTATCGTTTGGAGGAATGCTAATTGAAATAAGATTGTTTTGTCTTATGATATATTGTGTTAGTTCCAGTACATGTGTGATAATTATATTAAGCTAATGGCCATAAACTATACACCCACTTATAGATAGGCTTTTATCACTTAGAGCACTATCGGCTCAAATAGAGTTGGTTTAACCTTATAATGTCTTGGCTTACTGGGAGTATATATGAATGACCAATGTTATCATAATAAAGTTTCATTGTTATATGTTGCTATTTAGTACAATTATAATGAAGTCGACGATATGCTACTTAATTATAACATAAAGACATTTTGACTTAGTTTCAATTTTGTTGTGTTGAGATATATTGTAGAGTTTTAGTAATGCATCATAGGAAAATATTAGGACCATTATGGAGATTTACATTTAATCACATTCATCATTTTATAATTCTCAATTCTCCACATCCACTTTTCACTTAGTCATAGAGGTATAGATCTGTTATGGCCAAAATTCAGCATCGTAAAATAGGCTAGAGAAGACCCCGCAACAAATTAAGTCCAAGGGAAAAGGGCCTAACTCATTACTTTGCTATTTGCATGAGGAGCAGAATGAGGGAAAGTCCCAGCTTGCTAAGAAGCGAGATCCAGCTCACATCTTGCTATATGTGAACTCGTATTGCCAAAGGTGAGCTCATGAAGTTTGTTCTCGCTAACCAAAGACAGCAGCGACCTTAAGCTAGATGCATTCTGCGAAACGAGGCACTTCATTTAGACAAAAGCTTAGCAACATGGAGCGCTAAACAAACTTATGTCAGCTCACAACTTCAACAGACAATAGGGGCCGACCCGTAAAAAGCAATTTGTAAGGGTTGAACTGCAAAAATTCATATTGTCTTGTACATTTAATGCTTGATATAATATATTTACAACATATAAAATTACATTTGTAACCTCTCAGCCTCTAGAAATAAGAGGGAGAAGACCACTGTACGTAACTCTAAGTTGAGATACTGAAATTCTGTAAAAATCTCTCCTGATGCAATAACATTATCATGGACGTAAGATCCAGTATTGCTCGGATTTGGCCAAAACATATTAAAACCCTATTGTTCTTCCTTTTCCTTTTACCTTTCTATATCTATTTATCGTATTTGTAACCATATTACAGTTTGAGTCGCAAAAGAACATCTTCAGTTAACTAGATTTTAGCAGAACCAAAATCCATTGACAACATTTTGATGTCATCTGTGGGGATTCTTCTATTTCCTAGTTTGTCTTCTGCTACTATAATGGTAAGAGGAATGTCACGACCTCATTCCCAGGTCCGTGACCGGCGTAGAAGATTACCCGTAAGAAACCTCCTACAAGCCTAACTATACATTTTTTTACCTTTAATTACATTCCTGTTCCTATCAAAAATTCAGCAGAGTTTCCCTTAAAAACTGGACACCGAGGCTTAGGGCCTTAATACATAGAAGGGCCACACGCCTATCAGAACCTGATAAACAATTAAACATATATATACTGTGGCCCAGACTAGACAACAATAACCTACTAGGCATCCAGAACTCATTCACAACATAGTACCATAGATATTACGATAAATTTTTGTATTATTTTATACAATGCATCAACAGGCATATAAATATGGACCATATACATGACAATACGTATTTACTATTTTACTGGTTACCACACTTCTTGATACACTTACTATTTACTATCTGTACTTTTGTTGATTGGTTCCTTTATATTTTAGAATATATATCTTTTTGTTTACAGAAGAATGACTGATCTAGATAATTTCAGTGATAACCAAAATCGATTAGATTTTCCTCCTTTTCCATCCACAACGCCATTCAGCTATTTCATTTTCTTTTCCACCCTCCCCTTATTGCTCCAACAGACATCGGGTGGTCACAAGTGCACCTGAGGGTTTCCTGTGAATAACCATTGGTTTCAGATCTAAAGGAATTTGTTCACGGAACCAGAACAAATCTCTATATCAGACCGTATTACACCAGTTAAGATCACCCCCTTATTACTCCTATAGAACAGATATTACACAGGTGCACTTGCGGGTTGCCTAGGAATTATCATCGGATCCCTAGTGAAATTAACATGTTAGATTTATTAGGTATATTATATATATGTATATATAACGGATAATTTACACCTGGATTCCAAGAAAACTCTTACTGGTGATCATGGCATTCTTCATATTTGTTATTATCGCCCCGTGGGCTTTTGCCACCATTTCGACTATTTACTGTAATTCCCAGCCATACCGGCTATCCTTTTTGTATTATCCAGCCTAAAGGCTATTTACAGGTGTTACCTGATTACCATTAGATTTTTAGGGAATCCAGTTTTTGTATTTATTAGTATAGAAGTATATAGTTACAATATTTATATATAGAGAGAGAAAAGGAGAAAGATAGAATACCTCAGAATAAACTCATCATCGGTATTTCAGTTTATTGCAAGTACTACTTTATGCTTTAATATGATTACTTTTAACATAATACCACATTTACAATATGAGATTATTCACTCACCTCCAAAGTATACATATATAATAGCTTAAGTATTCCTCATTTCATAATTTATTCATAACATATCTAATGTCACTACCTACAACAACTATAGTTTCTCATTCAGACAATAACAATTCTGAAGGTACACAATACTCACAATTGAAACAACAAACAATACTTCACAAATTGCTCAACAATCAGAAGTCAAACAATAGCAAAATTTCCTATTTTTCCTTCACTACACATGTCTAAGCTCAAATATAAATATCTTGACAACTATCAAACCAATTACTACGGAATAAAACTTTTGTTCTAGGATTGTTCACTAGGGTTTAAAGTATTCTTAGCCAGCTCGGTTGGAGCTGGAATGCTATTGGTAAGCCTATGGAAGCTGTTGAACAAACCAGGCTACACAAAGCCTTTAACAAGAATATCTTGAAAAATTAACTATAGAGTTACTATAAAATAAATTCGATGATTTAGGATTACTCACTAGGCTTCAAGATGTCTGCCCTCAACTTGCCATCGGCCGAAATGCCGGCAGCGAACCATACACAAAGTTGGCCGAACCAGTTGTACACACGGAAGGAAGAAGAAATCAAACCGCATCAAACTCTCTCCACTCCATTAGACATACCGGAAAGTAGAACAAAGGCAGCCACTATTGAGGAAGTGGCCGGACAACGGCCATAAGGGACATGGTTGAACACGGAAGGCTCACTAGCTATCATCATATTTTCTGATGAGCTGACTAAGTGTAGAGGGTAGCAAGCTCAACTATCTTCCCAATGGTACATCGGGACGTGAGGACGGCCAGAAGCTCATCGGCGTGCGAGGACCTCCAGAACTTGCTGGAGAACGCTTGAGACACCAAGGGAGGAACACGACCAAATAAGAAGGTTGAATGCCCAGGGGGGCCGAATCTTAAAAAAAAAAAGAAAAGAAGCTAGCAAAATATCCAAGGGAACCGGCCACCTGTTAGGCTTGTTTCCTATAAATTTCACTTTGGCCCCTGAACTTTTCATTATTTCAAAATTTATCCCATCCGAAATTAGAATTTTTCAGTTTAGTCCCTATCGATTTTTCAGTTTAGTCCTTTTAAAATTTTAAATTTTATTTCAAATTTTTCTTTTTATTTTTCTAATTTTTCGGGTGTTACAAGGAAGAGCCACCAGAGCTTTGAATGCATTGATTGATCCCTTGGAAGGCCATGTGCCCACAATAGACTCCTCCACAGCTCTTATCATAGGTGCCATTTCTAGCTTGCCCCCAGCTAGCTCTTTTTAACTTATTACTATTGCTTACAGTGTTCATGGAATACAAACCTGGCTTTAACACCAAGAGAGATTGGAGAAAATGATGGAAGAGCTGATTAGAGCAGTCATAATAGTAGCGTAAGCACAAGCTTCGGATGTGTAAAGGCAAATTGAGATCGTGACACTCGAGAATGTTCACCAGCAGCAAGCTGGATATTCAAGTAGGGTTAATCGAGAGAATTCCCCAGCTCATCATTCGTAAGAATGATCTCCAAGTCATAACTCCTACGACCATAAGGGTCAAAGGGTCTAGCAATCCTCTAGCCAATAGTCCAGGGCGTGGGACCTGTTACTAGAAGAATTGTATCAAAAGATAAACTGGTTGAAAGAACATCTTCGAGCTCCTAATGACCGAGCTTGCTATGAGAACAAGTCATCATTCTCCATAGAGATTGAGGCTTAGCCTCTCCCCCTCAAACTCAAAGTCCCCGCAATTCCTCTATATAATGGGGACACTGATCCTTAGGACCACCTGATCATATTCAACGTTCAGATGGATTTGTAAATAGTCGATCCTTTTGTTAAATGTCGGGTTTTCCTTGCTACGTTAGGAAGTGTGCCTCGAGCATCGTTTAAAAGCTTTTTCGCTTGCTCAATTTGCAGTTGGGAGGAATGTCAGTAGAAATTCATCAGCCAATACCGAGCATTAGGGAGGCAGCTCATTTCTCCTTGCCACCTCACAATGATCTTTCAATGCAAGCATGAGTCATTGAAGGAATACATTGTTAAGTTTAGACTTAAAGCCAACTTGATGAAGAATCCATTTGAAGAAACCATGCTAGCATCAATCTCTATGGGATTCTGTAAAGAATGAAAGCTCTATAAAAGCTTGTACAAGTTCCCAGTGACAGATCCTACCAAATTTTACGAATGAGCTGCTAAGCAAATTAAGTAGGAAGAAACATTCGACTCGGGAAAGTCTAAAATGATGTGTGAGAAGGGTGGCTCCATCCAAAGTAAGAAGAGGAGCAATGTGGATCAAGGTGACCACTCCGACGTGTAGACTGCGAAAAAGCCCTATAGGCCTAAAGGCAAGCGACCTCAGCCCTCAACTTGCCATAAGTAGTACAGCATCCTGTCAGACTCCCAAGACAAGATTTTTACTACAAAAAGAGAAAGGGAAGACATCGGGATACCTACTCCCATAAGGGCCCTTATAGGTAGAGAAATAAGTAAGAGTTTTGTATCTATCACAATAAGGTCGAGCATGACACCTCGAATTGTTGGGAACTTAAGAACACCACTGAGGACTTAATCAAGAGAGGCAGCTTAAGAGAATACTATTGGAAACGCCCGGTGGCTGAAATTTTGAAGCTTTTTCAAAAATTGATTGGATCGAGCAAATCCACCTCGGATCATGTTGATTTTGGTCAATTAAAGCTTCATAAGCTTATAAGGAAGCTCCACTAACCTTTATAGAAGCTTGAATGCAGTAGAAGAAGGTTAGAGAGCTTGCCACCAATCTGGTCCAATTATCCCCGGTCCTACCGGTGATCTACATTGGAAAATGCTTGAATCAGACCTTTACTACCTTCCCGAGGTGCTAGCAAAGCTGAAGAAGCAGACTTCTAGTTCAAAATTGTAAGATTTCATTAGGACCGAAGAAGAGGAGCAAAATCGAGTTCGATCGATTTGAGCTCACCGGTACATAATGCACCGCCTTTACGCAACGTAACATTTTTGGCCTTTTATAGGATCGATACAAAACGATGTCATTTTGGCGTGCTAAAGTGAAAAATTCGGCCCTAGCAATTTACGTAAACTACATTTTGGCTTTATACAATTTCCATAAATTGCAAACAGGTTCCTATGCAATTTCTATAAATTACAATTCTACCCCCAATAATTTTAATAAATTGCATTTTGCTCCCTAGATATAAATATATCTTACCTTTGGCCTTAATTCATTTTTCGTTATGCGTGTGACCGAGAAGGCCCCCGAAATATTAGCAAAAGCCCATAATGCCCTTTAAATCATTTGAAAGCATATAAAATTAATCTAATTAATTTTATCCAATAATTAATTTCTCCAAACTAATTCTCCATGGACTTTAAGTTATAAGCAGACTTTAACAAGCCATTATAAGTACCCAAATTTCGGTAGGAGTCAATAAAGTGACAAGCCTATCCATGAATGATTTTAATGCATGATTCGATCCCTTCATTACCATATCCGAATTAATCAAAGGTATTGATGATAGTTAACCTCTATAACTAATTATGTTTTCTCAACATCGCGAATTGTTTAACTTAAATGAATTTGAGCACTCAAATCCAATTTGAGTCTCAATTCAACCTTGTACAAGGGTTTCAACTATCAAACTAATTCATTGAGTGACAGTTGAATATCACTCAAAAGAGCAGTAATGAATCCTATCTTGATTAAGCAATACCTAACTGCATTTTTAGAAATACCCAACACAAGCCTTTATAGTTTCTTCATGATTAGAGTTAAATATGACTTGGTCAAAGTATAACCTTCTATGTAAAAGATATCCCACAATCTCAAGTCAAAGGATTAGTCATACGATCACCACTGGAGATTAACTGATGACCTAGCTCCAGATGATATCTCCTAATGGGTCAGATAAGATCACAATTATCAGTTATATTTCTCCAAAATAACTGAGTCATATCCATGTATATATTCAGATGCAACTCACTTATATCTCAGCCCGTGGGGTCAGCTACGCATTAAATGAGAAATACCATATCGTCTAGTTTCAATAGATCTTAATAATGCCCAGTTATTATTAGATCTCAACTAATATCATTTTAATGCAGAAGTTAGCCATTGATAATCACCTTTACAATCCAATAACCCTTTTATAGGATTGATTAAATGGACTTCTCACCATAGACTTCATCTTAATTATGCAATGAATAAAATAGACAATAAAAGATGAATATACAACCTTTCATTATATCCAAATCAATACAGAATGTATAGTCATAGATACAATAGAGCTCAATTAAATTGACTCTAAGATGCTTATTTTAGACTAACAAGTACATGGTACAACCTTTAGGCTAGCAATCTAAGCATTCCCAACGAGACCCTAGGTAAGAAGAGGCCCATACAATAAGGACCATTTTATAATGTGTTTTGAAAAGTTAATAAAAGTATTCAGACTTTCTCTATTGATTACTGAGTAAAATTCTCAGCAAAATATCATGACAAAAACAAATCATCCTTGATACTAGCAGGATTAACCACTCACTGGGCTACAAAAATGTCCAAAGTGTAGCTTTTATGTGACCTTACTTAATTACTAGCTTTCGAGTTGAGGCATCGGGGCTCATCCTAGAATAATTGCTAGCTTTTGAGCTGAGGCGTCGAGGCTCATTTGCCAACTTTTGAGCTGAGGCACTAGAGCTCATCTTGGAATAATTACTAGTTTTCGAGCTGAGACATTAGGGCTCATCCTAGAAACTTATTGTCCAACTATGATTTTCGATCCAGTTAAGGTATGGAAACGCTCAAAACAAACTTAACTCCAGCAAAGTTATGTGCTCGCTGACACACAAAGGTACTAAAAATAAACTCATTTGTTTTAGCAAAGTCATCGACATAAATCAAGGCAGTGGTGCGCTATAGTGCGATCTATAAGGCAGAGCTTTTGAGTGGTCAAGTTCTTCGCTCTCATGTGATTTGCCTGAACATTATTTACTTATAGCCCACTGATATCTGAACAAATTGAAGTGCGGCTGATTGGCCATTTGAATATTTCACTTAATTGTAATTTACAAGGATTTGTACAACTGCTTATATGAACAGAACATTCCACACAATGCAACACTCACAAAGAGTTCATTCATTAAGAAACCTTAACAAGGTAAGTTTACATTAGAAGGTTCAAAGTACATTGAAGTACAAAGCCTACAGCTACCGCTTCTAGGGAGAGAATATTGGTATCTGGAAGCTGAACCTCGACCAACCGGAGGACCAGGGGGCTCGCTGAATCTCCAATTTTCATCTTCCAAGCAGCCTCCTTAGGCAAAAGCTCTTCCTCAACCTCACCCCTAGGACTGAGAATTCAAAAAGCGTTAGAGGGTGCAGTTGGGAGGGATGTGTCTCACAGTGAAACAGTGAGGAAGTAATTCGAGGTCAACATATGACTCCTTCACAACCAGCAAAAAGAGCTATCCATGGAAGTCATATATAGCAGGCTATTCACACCTCTTGATCTCTTGCAGTAGGCTATGCATGCCTCAAAGTGCTTTGTTAGAAGCCAAACCACTAAAAACATGGGGGGTTTAGTTAAAGCACTGATCAAGCTCTTTTATAGAGAAAGAAGGAGGTCATTAGGCTTTAAATAGACTAGGCCAGTCTCTTAAAAAATCTAAAGAATATTTGATTGCTCCTAATTGGATGATTCAAGAAGAAATGAAACTGTCATGCCAACGGCTAGGAACCATGCACAGGAAAAAGCATGGCCAAAAATAGACGAAGTGAAATATTTGAGTCTGAAATGACAACTTGACAAAAACTATAGGTAAAGATTTTGACTGCATAATGCAATTTCAACTCTGAGTCCATGAAGTAAACTAAGAGTTGGAGGTTTATGTTATGAGCAAAATCTAGCATCATGAAATAGGCTGGAGAAGGCCCCACAATAGATTAAGTCTAAGGGAAAAGAGCCTAACATGTTAAGTCACTATTTACATGAACAGGAGAACGAGGGAGATGTTAGTCGAATATAGGTGCCCTAGAGTTAATTTGATTGAGCTCTATTGCATCTATGACTAAGCAGTCTATGGATTTGGATAATAAAGGTTGAATATTCATCTTATGTTGTATATTATATTCATATTTATGACTTATGCATAATTAAGATGAAGCCCATGGTGAGAAGTTCATTTAATCAATCCTATAAAGGATTATGGGATTGTAAGAGTGATTATTAATGGATAACTTCTGCACCAAAATGACACTAGTCGAGATCTGATAACTAGACATTATTAGGATCTGTTGAGACTAGATGATATGGCATTCCTCATTTGATGGCAGCCATCCTTATAGTCTGAGGTGCAAGTAAGTTACATTGGAATACACATGTAGACACGACTCAGTTAGTTTGGAGAAATGTAACTAACAATCGTGATCTTGTCTGACCTGTTTAGAGATACTGTATGGAGCTACATCATCAGTTAATCTCTAAGTGGTAATTGCATGACTGATCTTATGACTTGAGATTGTAAGATGTCTTTTACATGAAAGGTTATGCTTTGACCAAATCAAATGTGACTCTATTCATGAGGAACTATAAAGGCTTGTGTTGGACATTTCTGAAAGTGTAGTTAAATATTGCCTAATCAAGATAAGATTCATTACCACTCTTCAGAGTAGATATTTGATGGCTACTTAATGAATTAGTTTGACTGGTGAAATATGTGTGTGTGGTTGAATAAGAGACTCAAATGGGATTTGAGTGCTCATGAGACTCAAATCGAATTTAAGTGCACGAATTCATTTAAGTCAAATAATTTACGAGATTGAGAAACTTTGATTGGTTATAGAGATTGATTTTCATCCATATCTCTGACTAATCTAGATATGGTAATGAAAGGATTGTATCATGCATAATGTGTATCACGTAACATGTTTGATATATATTGAGATCATTTACATACAGGCTCGCCACCTTGAAGACTCCTATCATAAATCGGGTAGCTATAATGGCTTGCTAAAATCCGCTTATAGCTTAAAGTCTAATTTGATTAGTTTAGAGAAACTAATATGCCTACAAAGGGTTTGGAGGGCATTTTAGACTTTTGTTAATAGATCGGAGGCCTACTAGGTCACATGCATAACAGGGAACATTATGGCCAAGGTTTAGATGAGTTTAATATCCAAGGGACCAAAAAGTAATTTAGTGAAATTGAGTTAGGGCCAAAAGGTAGTTTGGTGAAACTTTTAGGGCCATTTTGCAAAAAGGAAAAAGTTTTCCCTAAGGCCCAAAACGACGTCGTTTTGGCCACCCTTGGGGCAGCCAAAATGACGCTGTTTGACATCTTAATCTTTTCGCCAATTTGGCTGAAGTGGTTTGGCCACACTTGGAAGGGAGAAGAAGAAGAAGATGAAGCCATGAGGAGCTTGCCGCTGAACTAAAGGAGGAAGGTCCTCCATGTTCGGCCAAGGTGAAACCAAATCGAAAAAAGAGAGAACCAAAAAAGGTTTTTGGTTTTTCTTCTTCTACTCTTTCTTCTCCTTTAAGGCTGAAAAGGTTTAAGCTTTTTGAAGATTGAATCTCCATGTTGTTCGGCCATGACATCAAATCCAAAAGGAGAAGAAGCAAGTCAGAATTTGTTTCGGGTTTTGGCTCTTATTTTAGTCTTTCAACTTCCCACACTTACTAGCATAAAGAGAGGTGTTGAAGAGGCCATGGAGGATGTTCTCCAGCGTGGATTTTTTGGTAGAGGCAATACACATGGATTGCTATGGTGACCATAAACTTTCACTACAAAAAGAGCTCAACTAAAGGTTAGTTTTACTTATCTTCTTTTTAGACTTGTTATGCAACCTCAACCAATGGGATCTTGGGTGGGTGTGGTTTGGCCAAGGCAAATTTTTGCCCTGAAAAATTTTCAAAATTTAGGCCCTCTTGATTGAAGCAAACACATCAGCGGTATCAGAGCCTTACATTAGATTTTGAGGTTGTTTTAAGCATGTATATGTGATATATGTGTTGTTTGTTGCATAAATTTGTTATGTTCTTATGCTAGCCGAAAATGGGTCTCCTCTTGATCTGGGTTTAATCCTCAAAAATCTTGTTTTTAAGCTTGATTTGTTATTGGTTTTGTTGATTCGTTGGTTGGGAATGGTTTCTAAATGGTTTGAAAGCTTGATTTGGCATGAAAATGATGTTTTTGATGAAATTTGGATTCAATGAGAACTGGGTTTTGGTGGCTGAAATCTGGGTTGAGTGGCCAGAATCTAGAATTTCCAGATTCAGGCAAAAAATCTGGAGTTTTTGGGAAGTTTTCGAAAATGCCCCTATATTTTTTTAAAAATTAACATTTTATCCTTTTGGGCATTTTCCAATTCTGCCCTTCAAATTTTTTTAAATTCCCAGCATGCCCTTCCTTTTTGGATGCCCAAAATGTCCTTGGTCTTTTTGGAATTGACCATTCTATCCAAATTTTTGTTTCTCCAAAAATGCCCTTAGCTTTCTTCAAAATTATGAAAATGCCATTGGTCGAAAAAAATTTGGGAAAATTATATTTAATATATTGAATATATTAGTATATAAATTGATCCAAAATTATTTTAGAAAATGGTTCTACAATTGTTTCATGCCAATTCAAATTTAATTGGATTAAATTTGAGCTAAAATTAACAAATTCATTTAAATGGTTTAAAGCAATATCAAATGGGAACCCAATGGTTAAAATGTGTTGCCTTATGCATGATAAGTGTTATTATGAGATGCTTTTACATAATAAATGTTATTATATTTAGCAAATTGCATGATTAATTGTTATTTGTGCAAGTTTATTTTAGGTGAATATGATGTGGGCCACTTTTTCTACAAATGAGATTTGTAATCTTTATTTGGGTTGTATTATTTATTTAGGCCTGCATGCTTATTTGATTATTATAATGTATAATAATTTTAAAGTAGGAAATTATTTTCTATTCTTTTTGTAATACGAAGACTTAAATGAAGAAGAAGGCTAAGGAGCTAGTGGGAGAACAAGGAGACTTATGAAGTTAAGACTTATGAAGTTGCTTGTAAATAGTTTACATTTGATGTAAATGAAAGTCCTTATGTATTTTTGATATAGTTTAAGTTTCTTTAAGGCTTAGGAACTTAAATAACTATGCCCACATCTATTTCACAAATATTTATGCATTTTACGTATTGGATATGTATGGATGTATGATCAATGCATTGTGACATTTTAGAAATGGTATGCTAGGTCATGCAACGTGCGTAAATGAATTAATTAATGGATGGAATCTGCATACGCAAATAAAACCCCATCGCATAAGCATACTAAATCTAAGGCCTTCCATTTTAAATAACGTATATTTTTCAAATAGCGTCAGTATTTGTTGTGTAATATAAGGCACTGATTTTATGTGAGAAGTCTCATTATTTTTAATGGGTCTGGTTTAGTTAAGTTTTGAATTATCTGGATATTTACAAACTTGATCATTCAAACTCAGAGGCCATGTCAAGTAGATCACATATGATGCGATAAGGCTAAAGCTGTAGTCACTCGATGATCTGGGAACATATGATATCAACATTGATGAATGTTGCATTTGCTGATTTGTTGTGTAACA
>JANHAO010019285.1:0-13277 GCA_026873985.1 Saraca asoca
GAAAAAGAAAGTAGTCAGAAGCAGAGATGTCGTATTCTTTGAACATGAAAGACTAAATGGTGATGATGTCATAAAAACTTCTAATGGTGGCATTAGTCATCAAATGCTAGCAAATACTCCATCGTAATGTGCCATTGATAAAGAGTAGACACAATAACCAAAACATAAAATGGATGCTGAAGAGCCAACCGCAGATGAACCAAGAGTAAATGAGGATTACTCTAGAGGCATTGAGTAGAGTGAGCAATCACATTAGATGGAAACTCAGCTAAGAAGATTCATGAGAAAACATAAGCCTACTATAAGGTATCCCAGTTCTGAATATATTTTAGTTACTGCTGAGGGGGAGCCAGAGAGCTTTCAAGAGGTACAGTTTCATATTGACAAAGACTCATGGATTAAAGCTATGCAAGAAGAGATGAACTCCTTACATAAAAATAATACCTATGAACTGGTAGAACTTCCTAAAGGAAGGAAAGTACTCAAGAACAAGTAAGTGTTTAAACTAAAGAAAGATGGTGACAAGCTGTTGAAACACAAAGCACGAGTGGTGGTAAAAGATTTTGGTCAAAAGCATGAGATTGACTTTGATGAAATTTTCTCACCAGTAGTAAAAATGAGCTCAATTCCAGTCATACTGGGATTAGCAGCCAACATGGATCTTGAATTAGAACAACTTGATGTAAAAACTGCATTTCTCCATGGTGACTTGGAGGAAGAAATCTACATAGAGCAACTAGAAGATTTTGTTGCAAAGGGAAATGAGCACATGGTTTATAAATTAAAGAAAAGCTTATATGGATTGAAATAGGTTCCTCGACAATGGTATAAAAAATTTGACTCTTCCATGTTAAATCACGGATATGCCAAGACGGATGCAGATCATTGTGTTTATATGAAATAATTTTCAGGTGACAAATTCATCATTCTTCTATTGTATGTAGATGATATGCTGATAGTAGGATAAGACATCAAAATGATTGGTAACTTGAAAAATAAGTTATCAAAATCATTTGAAATGAAAGATCTAGGCCCTGCAAGACAAATTTTGGGAATGCAGATTTTACTGGATCACAAAGCTAGAAAGCTTTGGTTGTCACAAGAGAAATATGTGAAGTGGATTCTAGAGAGATTTAGCATGAAGAATGCAAAGTCAGTAAGCACACCACTTGCCAATCACTTCAAGCTTAGTAAAAGTAGTTGTCTTACTACACATGAAGAAAGAGAAGCTATGGCAGCTATTCCATACTCCTCTACAGTCAGGAGTTTAATGTATACAATGGTATGTACACGACCTGATATTGCTTATGCAATCGGAGCGGTTAGTAGGTTTCTTTCAAACCCTAAAAGGAAGCTGTGAAGTGGATCTTGAGATATCTACAAGGGATTTCCAAAATGTGCTTATATTTTGGGGGAATAGAACCATTTTGGAAGGATTTACAGATGCAGATATGACAGGTGACTTGGATGGTAGAAAATCTACCTCCGGAGACCTATTTACTTTTACAGGGGAAGGTGTATCTTGGTAGTCTAAACTGCAAAAATGTGTTGCCTTATGTACAACAAAAACAGAGTACATTACTGCAACTGAAGCAGGAAATGAACTACTTTGGTTGACCAGATTCCTTCAACAACTGGGAGTGAAGCAAAATCGGTTCAAAATCTTCTGTGATAGTCAAAGTGCTTTGAACTTGAGTAAAAACACCATGTATCACTTTCGTACAAAGCATATTGACGTAAGGTATCATTGGTTGCGTCAAGTAGTTGAACAAAAACTATTCATGTTAAAAAAGATTCACTCGGGTAACAATGCAGCTGATATGTTGACAAAAGTGGCAACTCATGCAAAATTTGAGTTATGTGCCAGATTGATTGGCATGGACTACAAATGATCATTTTCGAAGTTATGCTTGTTGGGCTGGAGGGGGAGAATTATCAGAATCCAGCCCAGTTAAACTGTGGCAGCTTTTGATGCTTAAAATCAACAATGAAGAAGAAAATGTAGCTAAGTAGTAAATGCTAAGAAGAAAAAGAAGCCAAGCAGTAAATGCCTTAAAGAATTCGGTGTCCATTTCTTTTGAAAATTCTACCAGTTGCTCCTCTATAAATAGAGAGAGCATTTGCAGAGAAGTCATAACAGCAACTCAGAGAAGGAAAAACAAAGCAAATACAAGAGAGTTTAATTTTTATGTCTTCTCTTAGAGTGAGTTGTGGGTATCACATTTGTTAGAGTATAAAAGAAATATAATGCTCTAAATTGAGAGTACTAGAGTAATAAAATTGTAAGGATTGAATATAAATCCTAGGATAAGAATATTAGGTGTATGAGAGATACATCAATAATTCTTATATCAATTTTATCACAAATAGTGAATATTTTTTTAGAATCTATCCCGTGATTTTTCTCTCTGAGATCAAAGAGGATTTTTCACGTAAAATTCTAGTGTTCACTCTTTTTACATTTTCATTTTTATTTTCGCTGTGCATATTCTGATCCCAAAAAAACAATCCCTATTGAGAGTAGATAGTTGCTAAAGACCCGAAAACATTCATCATTAACAGATTAATAATATCTTGATTTTCAAAGTAATAATAATAATAATAATAATTCAACAGTCTTTGGCTAAGCCCGGTTGCTTGGTGGGAATAGCCTTGAGAAGTCAGTAAACAATATAAATGGAAATTCAAATAGATTGCTATAAACAAATAGCTGAATACTGATTGAAGGTAATAAAATCCAAAACCAAATGCCTAAACTCTATGAAATGTGCTTCTTTCCTCCTTGCCTCTTCCAATTCACTAGGAGTTGAAGAAATATCATGACCTGCATTGTATTATCATGTTTAGCAAATTCTTGTACTATGCAGCAGAACCACAGAAAGTATCAATATTAGGATTTTGCACCTCAGTTGGGTCACGGAGAGAGTAGAAGGCATTGCTTTCTTTCCTTACTCGCGAAACCAAAATCCCACAACCTCGATTGCTCTCCCTTAGCACCTAAGAAATTTTCAAAAACTTATTAAAGCAACAATCTTTCGTCTAAAGAGAGAAAATGCTATGCAATTTGGATCAAAATTTAAAACCTTGAATGCATCTTCATCAGTCTTATCATCTCCAATGTAGATGGGAAGCACGTCGTCCCTATCAGTTAACCCTGCAACATTTTGTGGATTCCAATAGAATCATAAACCACCTTTATCACACTATTTATAAGAGATGGAGAGATTGTTACCCAGACATTCAAGTAAAAATTCAACTGCTTTTCCTTTGTTCCAATCGATCACAGGACGGATCTCTAAAACCTATCACCCCACAACAACATTGTCAAATGTTAATGAATCAAAATTCGTTTATTGCCATGCACTGCAGCCCTCAGAATTCAAAAAGTAGAGTTATTTATAAAATACCTTCCGGCCGTGAGTTAAACAAAAACGGGGATAGTTTTTTATGACGTCATGGACGCGTTGTCCGAGTGTTGTCCAATTCTGAGGTGAGAAAAGAATAACAAGTAGACGATAAGAACATGACACAGGAGAAAGTGCAGGAACTTAACCATTACATTCTAATTACTAATCCTTACATTCTCTTCTACATTACGATAATGTACAGAAACGCAAAACTTGTGATTTTCAACTTTTGCGCCTTTGATGTCTTCAGTGATCTTGACGAGGGTTTTAAAAACCTGAATCAACATGGTTAGTAATATTAGTTTCCAATTCTAAATCATGGAAAGTTAAACAATTATCACAGGGTATTATTAGATTTAGCACCTCATCAATCATAGGCAGGAATTCCCTTGCTGGTTGAAACAGAGTTATTTCCTTTCCCTGCCATATGCCGACACAATTTTCTCAAAGTGAACTTCCAGGTAGAAAAATGTTCAGAATCGAAAAAAGTATGATCATGAATAACCTCAAGGTCAGTGGATTTGACACAATCTGGATGGACTTTGGGGACAGTCGAATTGACAGGCCCAATAATGTCCATCCCATGGCTACCAGCATAATAAAGTTCCGTTAGTTTAACCAAATCAAAAACCTGAAATACAACAAATGACACCTTAATGCCTTAATTAACATCCGAACGTGTGTAATTGAAATTTCCAGAATATTCACCTTATCACGGCTTCTCCCACTAATGATTGCTGTGGGAAAATGCTTTGCCACATTTCTCACTGTTGCACGCATCTGAGAAATATAAAAGAGAATTTAAGACGATATAGACCATTACTAATTCATATATATAACATGACATGCCTCTGTGCAATGCTTACAGCTTCAGACATAAAGGCACGATCTGGATCATCCACTATTGGTGAAAGAGTGCCATCATAATCCAGAAACATCGCAATCTTCTTATTCTTTGCAAGATCAATGATTTTCTGAAAAGAGTCCAGTGCTGATGGATACTCAATCTAAAACAAGGAAATACATTAAAATCAACCACCAAAACTATGAAAACTGAGCTAAATGGTAAGGCAGCAAGTTCAAAATAAGCCGAAAGAAGCAAGCATACCATCCAGGAGCGATATTCTTCAATCTCAATGTCAATAGTAGCAACCTGAACGTTAGAACCCTTAACAAACTTCTTCCTTGGGGGTGAAGAGGCCTTCATGGCATCCAGCCATCCATTGGAGCGTACATCATCAAGACTGCCTGCACTCTTCCTTGAACCAGTTCTTGTATACTTACTGGGAGACAGTGGTGGATCTTGCTGGGAATAATTTAATAGACTAGAATGGATTCCTAGTCTTGACTTGTTTATGGGAACTGGGTCAGTAAGAACAGGAGAAGCATGAGACGACTTCAAGTCCATAGCACACTAGACTATTAATTATTTGATGACTGGTATATCAACAAAAAAACAACAGTAGTTTGTTTGTGGATGATGTTTGGAGCAAACTTAGCAAGCACCAGTTGTTTGATCCAAGAAGCTTATCCCAGATATGCTTAGCCAACTCTTTTGTCAATGAAAAACCACCTCTTCAACGTTTTGTCACTGCTACTGGGTGAGCTGTCCATTAAGCAATGGTTTCCTTGAAGCTTTTGAAGACATCAAAAAGAAAGTTGTATGGAAAGGAGATCAGTTCTTTTGTTTGCATAGAAAAACAAAAGGAAGAGATTAAGCAGATTAAATAGATGAACAAAGCAAATACCTTCTAATATATTGCATTTGTGACAGGGGAATATACTACATTACTACTATTGGACAAGGTCCTCTGACAAGAGTGTAATGAACAGCATATTAAGCAACCTAGCAAATGAAGTTTTATTTCTGTCAAAATAGGAAAGTATCTTTCAGAGAAACTTAGAAACACATCGACAAAAACTAGAAATATTTGGAGACCGGCAAATATTTACATGGAATAGTAAAGTAAGTACGCGGTTAGACGGTGAATTTATAATTCTGCTGGCAAATGTTTGGTCAAAATTTCAGCTACCACTTGTTGGGTTAGGATATCGAAGATTTAACATGTTCTAGTCTGTGAGAGCTCAGATAGAAAGAACGTGGAACTTGTTTAAAGAAGAAAAAAAAAAAAAAAAAGAGTTGAACTACTAGCCTCCTTTCACATAAACCTAGAAATGAAGTATAAAAAAATAGCAAGGAAAGAATCTTATAACTCAAAACAAAACTGGACCATTAGTTAGATTCTTTCTTTCTTTTATTACACCTGCACGTTCTTCTTTCAAAGAGGAAGAGCAAATATATGAACAGTGCCCAAGGTAAAATAATAGTCAACTCAAAACCTATACCTAATTTAAAGCGTGCAAACATACACATCTATGTAGGGCAAGCAACTTTGAAAAGTATGCTACGGAAATGGATTCCAAGTGACAGTGACTGATATGATTTTCTGTCCAAGCAAAATTTATGATTGTGAAATGTGGAGAAGGAATATGAAAACATACACCAAGAGTCCAAGAGCAACAGTGATCTAAAGATCCGTACGTGCAATCAGCCCCTAATTATTAATTCACATTATCCCTGGAGCTGCTTAAGATTACTCAGATGATATATCTCCTCGTTGTTATTCGATCTTATCTATAAATTCAGAGCCGTCTATAATTTTATGTGCTCATCATTGTTTAACAGCAAACGCTGTTGAAGAATAATTAAACTATTGTTGTTATTACTTCAAAAAAGATTCAGAAAAATAAAATAAGAAGAGAAGTTGTGCATTTAAAATACATAACAATGTGTCTGATGCACTGTAATAGGCATATGTATAGGTGCAGTTATGTCCATAGTTGAAATTCTGGTGATGGACCTACCTGAGCTTGAAATTAATATAAAGGAAAAAAAAAAAACGAGCTGTCAGCCTGTCACTTGCAGTTGTAGATCCAACGCACGACCTTCACATTGGAATATGTCTAAATTAATACAAAATTAAAATAGGAAATTTCCTTCGTTGACAAGACACTGCAACTGCCAAATATAAACAATCGACCGTAAACTATAATAAATCCTCCACCAGGAAAACAAGTAAAGATGTCACCATCGTAATTTACTCTTTAAACACATAAACAGTTGACAGCCATCTCTCCAATGTTAATGGAGGTCAATTTTGACAGAAAGTTCTGGGACTGACAAAAAATAGCCGGTGGAAAATTGCAACCTAGCCAAATCAGGTTTGTAGCTTCCTATTCAAATGTCATGCACTTTTCCCCTTAGGAAAGGTTGGACCGAACAATGTTTCCGAGAATTCTTCTACACACAAGGTAGAAGATATCAGAAGAAGATTAAACCTTCTTGTTTTTATTTTGATTGACAGCTTCATAGAAAGATACCGGGTAGAAATTTCACCACGAAGAAAGTAGACAAATGGGTTGTCAAATCATAGTTGGCGTTAACAATAAACAAATTCCAATTTTTTTTAATAGCGATTAAATATATGGTGAAATTTTTTTAATCAATAAGAATAGAATAATAGGGGTTGTAGATGTGAAAAGGCATCGAGAACCAATGAAAAAATATTAACGACAGCAAAGGGAAACAAATCTAAACAAGGCCAAAAAGGAAAAAGCCATGCCATGGCTTCGGCTGACTGCTTCCAAAGGCTGCATATTTCATGCTCTGCGGAAAAGATCTCACTCTTTTTCCCATGGCAACCTTGTCAAGCAAAAGCGCTACAGATTCGGACGAAAGAAAAAAGAGATTGAAAAGTATGCAAAAAGCTCGTTATAGACAAAAACAGATCCTCCGAAGAAGACAGAGAGAACATCTATCTGAATACATCAGAATCATGTCTCACGCAATGACATCAAAAATTTGAATCATTTATGAATAGGCAAAGAATTTCGTACCTGATTCACGAGTAGAGAATCCTAACCTTCACTTCTGGAAGGTTAAAAGACCTGAAAATGGAATAAGAAAAAATCCAGAAACCAAACACTTGAAAGAGAGGATGAGAATAGAATAAAATTGTATACGAAGGGCATATATGAAAAGGAAGGTGAAGAAACCAGACCTTTGAAAAATGTTGTAGAGAAACTAAAAACAAGGATGACCAGAAATAAACAGAGAGGAAAAGAAGAACGACTTAGCGGAGGCTTTAGGTATTTATATGTGAGGGTGTGTAGTAAGACGTGCCTGTCGAGGTGGTTTGGTATGGTTCCGACTATGATTTCGCCATAATTCTCCTATTATTATATTCTTTAATCAAGTACGTTTCTCCTTTCTTTTTTTTTTTTTTACGAAAATTAAGAAATTTTTGACCTGAATATAAACAGTAAATACGTGGATTGTCATAAAATTGATAAAATTAAGAGAATAAATAATTATAAATTTAAAAATATTGTTTAATTATTTGTTATCTTTTAAAATTTTATTTATTATTTTTTTGTCAATTATTCTAATAATTTATTTTATTTTTTAAAATGATGCATTTTAAAAATAAGATGTATTTAAAAATAAAATGAATCATAATAATCAATAATTATGAATTTAAAATTTATTTTTATTTCTTAAATTTTGAACAGTTGAAAATCAGATCTTATGTGTGTTCGACGTCAGCAGAGTTGGGAGAACACGTGTAATGAGCATATGCTGAAGTGGTGACACCTGTGAATAAAAGGAGGACGTGGACATGCGTCAGGTGGGGCCCACTACGGGAGGACGAACAGATTTTACGCTCTCGTCGCTTTCAAGCAGAGCTGGCATTCGTCTGTGACAGAAATCTTTCTGCACTGTTTATGCCAAAAATGAGATGAGGAAAAAGGGCAGAAAAGAAACAAAATTTCTACTATATTCCGAAAATATAGTGAGTGTGAGCGCAGTAAAGCCAACGGCAAACATAAAAAAGCCACCAGAGATTACGTTTGCAAATTGGTGTAAAGTGTCTTTCCCCTCTCCACTTGAAAAAAGAAAAAAAAAAAAGGGAAACAAAAGAAAGATTTGACGAAAGTAATTGGTCGAACCGCAGGGATCTCGTGTGAGCCTGTGAGGGGTCACGTGGCTCACCATCCAAATTGTCAAATTAAGGATTAAATTTTGGATTTAGATCCTCAAATTTTCTTAAAAATATTAGGCCGTAAATTTTGGAATACAGAAATTTTTTATATTAACACTAGCCTTTATCTTATAAATAAATCTAATTAATTATATTTGATAATAATTTATAATATAAATTTAATTATAAATTATAATATATTTAAATATATATAAACTATTATCATATTTTACTTATTAAATTTTTTTAATAATAAAAAAATCATAGGACTTATTTTCAGTTAAATGTTATTATACAATAAATATGTTATCCTTATCATGATAAAGTGAGAAGAATTTTTTTTTATTTTTCTGTTCCAATTTAAAAAAGGGATAAAATTAATATATTTATCTATTTTAATAATAATTATTTATTTGAATTATTTATAATTAATTTTTTATTTAATTTTTTAATTTATTACTTTTAAATTATTAAATTTTTAATTTTTAAATTATCAAATAATATTTTGATTTTAATTTTTTAATATTTTAATTATTTATTTAATAATTTTTTTTATTTTAATATTATTGAAATAATTTTTAACTTAAAATTTGATATTATTATATTTAAATATTAATAATAAAAATAAAAATTAAATATATTTTAATATATTAGTGAGTTATATAATTTAAAATTTAAATAATTTTAATAATATATTTTCTAATTTTTAAATTATAAATCACTTTAATAAATACTATATATCTTCATTCTTTATAGAAATTATTTATTTAAAAATTTTATTTAATAAAATTATCTATACCTAATTTTTAATCTAAATTCATTAATAGATTTTAATTTAAATTATTTTTACATATATTAAATAATTTGTATATAATAAATAATTATATTTATATATAAATAAAATACTTATGAATATATTATTAGTAATATTTAATTATAATTTGATAAATAATATCTATCTAAAAAAATTTACTCTTTAAATTTTTATATTATCTTTAAATATCAAATACTAAATTTGATATTTCATATTTTTTTATTTTGAAATTTTATCACTTTTGAGTAATTTGGACGAATATAATTATATCACAATTTTCATTTAAAATATTTTGAAAACTTCATAAAAAATATTTTTAAAATATATATTTTTTAAAACTTTATCATATTAAAAGAAATATAATATTCCTTCCAAATTAAGACGAATATAATTATATTAATTATATAGTCATTTAACATGTATAAATATAATGATAGTTTATTAATATTTAAATATATTATATTTTATAATCTAAATTTTTATTACAAATTATTATCAAATAAAATTATTAAACCCATGTTGCACAAGATACAAGTTAGTGATCATATAATTAGTATAATTATGTTTATGTCAACTCTTATGGAATATTATTTTTCTATTAATTTGATAGAATTGTTATATTAATATTTCAAATTAGCTAAATTTATAATTTAAAATTTTTTATTTTTTTTTCAAAAATATTTTCTTAATATGTTAACTTATTCATTTTTAAATTATTTTATTTATAAAATTAAATTAATCACTTTATACCAAAAATTTTAATTATTTAATTAATAAGAGTTCATGCATAGTCATGATTAATATATAATCTTTAAAAAATATACATTTTAGAAATATTTTATATAAAGTTTTAAAAATATTTTAAATTAAAATTGTGATAAGTAATCAAAAGAAATAAAAATCTTAAATACAAAAACTATGAAATATCAAAATTAATGTTTAATATTTAAAGATAATATAAAAATTTAAAAAATAAGAATTTTTAAATAGATATTATCTACCAAATCAGAATAAAATATTACTAATTATATATTGATAAATATTTTATTTATATATAAATATAATTATTTACTTATATATAAATTATTTAATATGAATAGAGGTAATTTAAATTGAAATTTATTAATAAATGTATATTAAAAATCAGATATAAATAATTTTATTAAATAATTTTTTGAAATAGATAATTCTATAAAGAATGAAGATATATAATATTTATTGAAGTAATTTATAATTTAAAAATTAAAGAATATATTGTTATAATTATTTAAATTTTAAAATACACAACTCATCAAAATATCAAAATTTTCTAAATTTTATTTTTAATATTAAATATTTAAATATAGTACAACCAAATTTTAAGTTGAAAATTTTCTATAATATTAAAATGGATGTCAAAATTATATTAATTAAATAAATAAATAATTTAAATATTAAAAATAAAAAATCAAAATATTATTAGATAATTTAATAAATTAAAAAATTAAATTAATAACTCAATAATTTAATAATAATAAAATTAAAAATTTAAATTAAAAATTAATTATAGATAATTTAAATAAATAATTTATTATTAACGAGTGGAAGACACTTGTTACGTAATAACATTTTGACAAGAATAAGTGTTACAATTTTTATAATAATTATGAGGTTCAAAATAGAAGATTATGTCTTGTCTTTCTTAAAATTATTCTATCATTTTTTTTGAAAAACTTTGAAGGATTCGTATCCTTACATGTTTGAGTTAATGGTCAAGATTCATCCTTAAAAGATATATTTAATATCAAATTAATCTTAAATTTTATATTAATATGGATTGAGTCTAATTTTATTTAAATTGATATTAAAATAATCTTATCATTAGTACTTTTATTTGCTTTTATAAATTCTAAATTGGAAATGGTCAAATTTATTTTTAAAAAATAAACATAATATCAAATTAATCATAAACTTTAATTTAACATTAATTGAATCGTTCATCCTCCTTGTTAGTAAATTTGTTTGATTATTAAATCTATTACAATTAATTTTGAGTTTAACAACTTTAAAAAAGAAAAAAGTAAGTCAAAAAATAATTTTTCTTTTATTTTTAAAGTCGCTTTTTAAACTTCTCAAATTTTCGAAATTCTTTTAATCTCGTAAAAAGCTTGTGTAGCTACTAAACCGCCGACTCTAACCCTCATTCTTAGCAACATTTCTATTGAATCCTGAACCTCTCCTGTTCCACAAAGCTTCCCGGATCCATGGAGCTTCCATCTTTGAATCCATCAACAAAATTCAAATTTAACAACATAGTTTAAATGCCAAATTCAACAACAGGCCTTTATTAGCTTGTTTCTGGTCTTTAGCTTCTTTTCTCAGTGGAGCCTTCTTTGCCACTATTGATTTTTTCTCCTTGGCAAGTTTATTTTGTTTTCTTTTCTGTCTTGGGTGATATTTGGAATTGAAATTTGAAAAACTTGGAAATTAGGTTTTGCAAGAATAGAGTTGTAAGATTTTTATTCTCAAAATAAGGGGTTTTTTTTTCATAATTTTGAGATTTCTTATAAGAGGAGTTTTGGGAATTTTATTTTCAAATCAACAAGTTCACATAGGTCCACATAAGATTATGTTATTAAAAAAACTTATCATCTAAAAAAGTAAATAAAAATATTAACAGTATGATTAAAATTTATAACTAATTTAATGTCACATGTATCTTTTAACGGTGAATTTGACCACTAGCTCTAAATTTTGTAAGGAGAAAAACAAACAGACCACTTGAATTGGCAAATTATGTATTAAAATTTTCAAGAAGAAAAAAGAAAACAAAGTTGTAATGTAGATTCGAAACTTGAAAAAGTCACTGTAACTAAGAGCGTATGTATTGCATATTCCTTTTTATGATATATAAGATTGAGAAAAATATGATTACCTTGTTTGGGTTATACTAAAATTACATTATACTTTTTTTTTTCTAGTTATGAATGCAATGCATATAAATTTATATTGAATTTTTTTTGCTAAAATAGTTAATTAATACAAAAAACATTCATGATTTAAATTTTACTTTTGCTTAAAAATAAGTATAACATTTTTTCTATCAAAGGAAGAATAAGATATAAATTGATTTAAAAAAAAAAACCTTCTTTTGTATTATTTGATCAAATGACAATGATAGTTTTGTTATCATTTAATTTTATTAAGTAAGAAAAATAAAATATGAATTGGTTTCAACAAAAAAAAAAAAACCTTTTATCAGACATTAAAAAATTGAGTCCATATCTCAGAAATAAACCTCAAAATTACATTCATATGTAAATAATTAACAAAAAAATGACTTATATCTATAAAAAAACTCAAAAATTCACCACATAAGGCTATGTTAAAATACTTTACTATCTTATATTGAAATATATTTTTTTTATAATTAGACAAAATTTTAAATACTTAAAGTTAATAAATAAATATTTACTGTTAGTTAATATATTTTTAAATTATTTTTATAATCATAAATTTCATTGATTTTTTAACACGATTTATATAAAAACGGATGAATAATTGTTATTTATGCTTTATAATTAAATTGTGCATTATACAAGTATTGTCTTGGTTTATGTATAAGATCGGGTGATTACACACAAGAATTTTGCAAAATTCCAACGGAACAAATCCGTTGGAATTTTAGGGAAAATCCGTTGGAAATAGAAATTCCAACGGAAATTTCCACGTATTACGTCCGTTGGAAAACCCCTCATTGGAATTTCCAATTCTAACGGATTTTTTACTCCAACGGAGAAATACTGTTGGAATACTAATTGGAATTTATCACAGACTTCTAATTCCAATGGAAATTACAACGGGATAATTCCGTTGGAGTAATTATTCTAACAGAATTCACGATCGATATAATCCGTTAGAAAGCTTATTTCAACGGATTAATCCGTTGAAATATTCTGTTAGAATTTTGTTTTATTTTAATTTTTTTTCATAATTTAAAAAAAATTATCAATTGGTGAATATCCGTTGGAACCA
>JANHAO010019286.1:0-13276 GCA_026873985.1 Saraca asoca
CCTGTTATGCATTTTCATATCCATTCATCATGTAGACAAAATTCATAACATATTGATTAACAAATCATTTTGTAAAATAAAATGGAATTTACAAAGGGTAGGACTATCTACTCACCTTCAAAGACATCCAACTAACTACTAGCAATTCTATTGAAATTTTAGAATTTGGACATTTACAAATTCCACATTTTATCAGGAATGCATCTGAAGCAAAATAATAGAAAATTTTTCCAATTTTATCAACTTTGTATTTTTGGGTTTTTACACAATTTTCTTAACATCTAGCCATAGAGTTGCTATGGAATAAATCTTTTGTTTTAAGATTACTCATCGGGGTCTGAAGCTTGACCCCTTAGCTTACCACCAGTCAAAACCATGACAATGAGCTAGAGGGAGGTTCGGCCAAACCGGCTCAACAGGAAAGGCCGAAAAGCTACTGTTGCCGGATTACCACTGTGGACTGGAGGGAGGCACTGGATGGGAGGAAGAAAAAGATGGCCATGAAGGGATCGACGATCAGCTCATCGAACAGTAAAAACCCAAAGGAAGAACTGTTGATCAAACGCAACAGTAAGGGAGTCTGGGAAAAAGGCCGAGGGCACACAGGGGAGAGAAAAAGATGCCGAAACATCGAGTAGTGGTCAAAATTTGCCGAAACTAGCAAGAGACGATGAGCCAAAGGAGGAGGAGGCTGGACGCAAGCCACTGGGGAGCAAAGGGAGGAGGAAACTTTGGGAATGCTGGAGAAGAGCTGGGTTGGGGAAATTTTATACAATAGGCCAAATGGGGAATATTTCATTTTGGCCCCTAGACTTTTGACCTATTTACACTAATGGCCAACCTTCTAGAAACTTTTCAATTAAGTCTTTATTGAATTTTCAATTTAGTCTTTCTTCCAATTGGCGACCGAATAAATTTGGTGGCTAAAGAATCCAGATACAATATGCCGACCAAAAACTTTTTGGTCGCAAAAAATTTCTATAACTAATACAAAATTTTCGTAGTTGGCAATTACATGGCGGCCAAATTGCCACCAAAATGCTTGCCACTGAACCATTTCGGTCGCTGATTCAGTAGCTAAGTTCTTAAACATATCATATTTTCTGTTCTTAGCTAATCAATTGCAAAGTACAGTTCGATTGCATTAGAGACCAAAAAAATTTAGTCACTAATTTCGTTCGCTAAAATGCTTTTTTTTTCATTTTCTGTAGTGGTAAGATATGGACATATTACATATTTGTCATTTCGCCAAATATGTAAATGTTTACAATTTCTTTTGTATTTTAAATTAAATAAGTGGTGGTGTTTCTATGATTTGCCTTTTGATTTACTTCTACTTTTGTCTTGCATTACTAATTACTTTAACTCAAAGCAAATTTTACTGGGTTTACCACTTGATATAAATTATAATTTTTTATATAAAATTTTATAATATATTCATAAAAAATTATAAGTGTATATAAATTTTATGTGTAAAAATTAAAATAAAAAATTTTTCTAAATTTTTTTTATTTTCATAAAAAGTAATTATTTTTAATAAAAATTACAAAGTTTCATATAAAGAGTTTTCATGTTTAATGGAAAAAATTACAATAATACATTTCAATACCTTTTTTTCAAAGGTATATTCTATCATAATCCAATTTTTTTGTACTTGTTTGAAAAAATTCACGAAAAAATCTTGTAACAAACAAAACAGTAAATAAAGCAAGCAACAAAAGTTAATTATAACATTTTGTATGATTTAAGACTTTAACATTAAGAGTTTAAAATCATGAAACAAAAAATTTCAACCATACCAAAATTAAAATTGAAGAGTTATTTTTTTACCTTTTTTCTCCTTCATTTTTTTTTGCTACAATAGTTGAAATAGAAAATATAATAAAAAGTTTAAATGTAAGTGGACTTTTTTAATTAAGTTACAATGTTACCTATGTGGTCATGTGTTCTTTCACTATCTTCTCCTTGACACCCAAATCCATTCTCCTCCATTGTTATTGACATCCTTTAAGAGATAAATACATATCTTGAAAGATTTGTACATCATTAATTAAACATAATTGTTACTCTTATTATCCATTTGGATTATGATCCTCGGGAATTGATTCATATAAGTCCGCGATCAAAACGAAAAACTCTTTTTCATCCGATTTGTTCATAATCCATTGATCTATAGATTTATTCTGTGAGATAAAGTTTATTTTGCGATATTAATATCTTAATAAATTTTATGGCTTAAAAAATCAATTTTTATGAAACTCATGCTAATATTTATTCCATAAAATCATTACTCATTGTGCATCATTTAACTTGTGGGATTTTGATCTCCACCATCATAACTAATGATGACAACATGGACAAGAAGAAGCCGACAATGAAGATGAGTGAAGATATCTACACAATTTCCTAGATGAGTCCATTTGACTAAGGCCCATGTTAAACTATCTCAAGGTTGTTAAAAGGATTCAAGTTACTTGAATATGAGCTTAGGTAGTTAGGTAACAATGCATACAGCAACCTTAGAACAATGATGAGCTTTAAATCACAAGACAAAGGTCAAGGTGGTGGTTCTAAGTCGATTGGCAGTGACCTCTAGCTCGTAGATCGAAATATGTCACCTCAGCTATCTTCCAGAAGGCTCACTTTGGCTAAACCCGAAAATGGGGCCAACTGCAAACATCAATTAGCAAAAACTCACTTGTGATTATTTTATTATTATTCTTTCCTTTTTTGGATTACAACTATAACACCCTTTCAACAATAAATAGGGATTAAGTTTATTGTACAAGGGAGGCCTACTTTAGACTCAAAGGCCACCAGTGGGAGAGTACTAATTCTAGATAGAGAGAACACTATGCAAAATACCGAGATATTGTAAACTATATACTATACACTCAAATATTCTCAAATAATACTACCATGTATATAGGGGTCAATGAACAGACTTTAGCCGAACCACGTTAAAAAACTCCCTATGTCATTTCCTCTGTTCTTCCTCTCTCACTCACTATCCTACTCTCATTCACTCTTTACATCAATCAGTTTGCAGTTTAAGGTTTCAAGAACTTATATGGTTGACTGGATTTTGGCTTAGAAAATTCCACTATCAACATTTTGGCGCTAAAGGAAGGGCATATCTGCACTTTAGTTGATTTTTCCTCCAACTATTATGACAAGAGGAAGAACCATAAAAAATCCAAACGCTCCAATTGGTCACCCAAAAAGTCCTATGGAACAAGATTAGGAATCAGTCATCCCAGCAGAAAATGCTTTAGCCATTCACGTCGTCGGAACTACCATCATCTTGCCCCCACCGACCAACCACCAATCTATTGTTATAAACCCTTAAATTGATGAAGTGCAAATGTGGTGCCAATGTTAGCAAACACTAGAAAATATCGCGAATGAGATAACCAAGGCAGCTAAAGTGCTAATGCAAGCACAAACCCTGGGCACACAAAAGTAGGTTGAGGCCGCAGCAACTAGACAGATGCATCAGGTCGCTAGTTCAGCTTGCTCCTCCCACTCACAAACAAGATTGGAGGTTTGATGAGCTCGTGGAAACCATAACAATTATGGACATGGGAACTCACATTAAGCGAAAGGTTCGAATAGGTCCAACTGGGAACATACCTTAGGTCGTTAGTTTTAGGACTAAGAAGGTAAAAAGAGCCAACAAACTTCTAGCCGAAGATCCGAGACACAAGATTCGGTGGTAAAAGAACTACTCTAGAGGGTAAAATAACTACAAGAGCACCCTCAAGCTCAGAACAACCAAGATCACAACAAAGAGAGGACTCTATTCACAAACAAGATAGAGAGACAACCCCTCCCTCGTAATTTAAAATCCCTACAATCTTGCAAAACAATAGGGATAGTGATCCATATGACCACTTGGATGCATTCAATATACAAATGGATTTTTAGACGATCAATTCCTTGGTTAAATGTTGTGTCTTCCTAGCAACATTAGGAGACATACCTCAAACTTGGTTTAGGAATCTTCCACCCCGTAGCATTCATAATTAGAAAGAATGCTAAGAAACATTCATCAACCAATATAAGGTGCTAAGAAGGCATCTCGCACCATCTTACCACTTCACATTAACCTTTCAATAGAGGAATAAATTATTAAAAGACTGCATCAATCGGTTCAGGCATAAGGTCAATAATATGGAGAATCCATCCAATGAATATGTCCTAACAGTGATCTCAACAGGACTTCGCAATGATGGAAAGCTATATAAGAATGTATACAAATCTCTAGTGAGTGACCTGGGTGAGTTTTGTAAATGAGCTGCCAAACAGATTAGGTGAAAAAAGAAGTAGAAGGATGAGGTGAACAATTTCATCCAAAATAAAAAGAGTAGCAATGAGAGTCAGAAAGACAACTTCAATAATTAGGTCACAAAAAGGCTAAGGATGAGTGGCCCCTATAACAAACTCGCCATAAAAGCTATAGCATTTTATCAGATACTTAGGAAAGTATCTTTTAGATTTCAGGAGGCCTAGTCCCATAACAACTCCTAATAGATTCAGAAATATGGACAAGTTTTATGCTTATCACAAGGAAACTAGACATAATACCTCAGAATGTTAAGCACCTAAAGATACAATCGAGGATCTGATCAAGAAAGGTTACTTAAAAGATTATGTGGTGTGACTTGCAAGGTAATAATCTTGATGACCACAGTAGGGTCTTGTGCAAAAGCAAGCATATGTTAAAGAAACCATATGATTATGTATTGACATTCTAAAGTTAATAAAAATGCCCTAGTTTTCCCATAAATTTTCTTGACTGTGTGAATAAGATTTCAGCAAAACATTATATAGGAAGGCCTAAGCTTAGAATGAAAATTTGGTGGTCTTATATTACGCTAGAGCTTGCAAGGCCAATGATGAAATAAGGTTCGAACCTAGAAAAGCCCGTACAACTTCGAGGAAAACTTGGGAAATAGAACTTATCATCTAACAAGTATAAATGGAGCTGAGGTTCCTTGAGTTTGGAACATAAGACATCCACACACCCCTTCTCACAAAAGGCCCCCCTAAAAGCTATCTGAGGAGCAACTTTCTTAGCCACCCCTATTGACACTCCAATGACAACCATAAGGAGCATTCCAGGGAAACCCTGTCAAAACTCCAAGATGGCCGAAATCTTGAGAGGTAAGTATCACCTTGACCTACTCAATATGCATGTGACTTCCTACACAATATGCATGTGAAGGACTTATTACCAGCCAAGGCACTCTGGTGCTCGAGTGAAGGCCCTTCGATGCTTATGCCTATAACTTAGTGCTAGTCCAGGCACTCTAGTGCTCGAGCTGAGGTCCTCTAGTGCTCATACCTAGAACTTATTGCTAGCTAAGGCATTTCAGTGCTTGAGTTGAAGCCCTCCAATGCTTATACCTGGAACTTATTGCCAACTGAGACTCTAAGCCAGCTGAAGCCCCCCAAAGCTCATATCCGATGCTGATTTCTATTGCCAACTACGACTCTAAGCCAACTGAGGCATAGAGGTGATAAAAAAAAACTCATTGCCTACTTGAGCAATAAAATTATTGGCCAAAGGCACATTCTTGTCACCTACCTGAGCAACAAGATTATTGGAAGAGTCATATTCATATAGCCTGCTAAGCAACAAGATTGCTACGGTGCGATCTACTATTTGGCAAATGCATGCATGTGACTAACTCTCGGACACTTAATGCGTGTGATCTACGATCTGGCACATGCATACATATGATCTACACTTTGGCACCATATGGATGCGACATACTTTAGCATTGTGATTATGCTAAATAAAGGTACAACTTTCATATGAGCTGACACTCATTACTAATCGAAGTACTCTGATGCTCATTCTCATTACCAACTAAGGTACTCTGGTGCACATTCTCATTACCAGCTAAGGTACTCTGGTGCTTATTCTTATTACCAGCTGAGGCATCCCAGTGCTCGAATTCATTATCAATTGAGAATGAATTAATACAACTGAATGGTTATTTAACTTTATATTTCTTTAGCTGTGATTTATAGGAATCTATTCATGATAGCCTATATGTTATCTTCTTAGATATTCAGAACATTCAACATGATGCGCTTGGAAAAGCAAGGAAAAATTACGAAGATTCATTACAAAACCTCTTTCAACAAGGTGAATTTATATGAAAATTTGATAGTACATATCAAAACAAAGCCTATAGCTATTATGGGTCTAAAAGGAAGAAGTCGAGCATTAGTTGAAAGATCAACATCTGAGATAGGCAAGCAAGTTGCTCAAGCTCTTCCTAGTCCTTCTCCTAAGTTAAGAGCTTGTCCTTCCACCTCGCTACCCCAAGCTACTTAAAGAAGGTCAAATGGTTAGCCCATCATGCAAGGAGGCCAAAGAACAATGATGGAAGGGCTGAATTCCATAGCTTAAGCATAAGAAGGTCATGAAAAAATTCCCAGAATCCTCACAAAGGAATTGTCCATAAGAACCTCTTGCAAAAAGCCATACCCACCTCAAAACCATGTGTGAAAAACTAGATCATTAGAAACATGGGGGATTTAGTCGACGTATCCATCAGGCCATCCTAAAAACAAAAAGGAATTTTTCACATCTTATATAGACTAATCTGGCTTCACTGATGAATCCAAAAACTATCCAGTTGCCCTTGATCAAATAGTGTGGAAAAAAAGCAAGATTGCCACGCCAATGGCTACAAAGCATTCGCATTAAATGCATGGTTTGATAAAGTAGTAAGACAAGAAGTTTGAAAGAACAATGCTATAGAATACAAATGTCAATTTTTGCCAGTAAGTTTTAAGTCTCAGTCCATAGAACGAACTGAAAGCTGGGGGCTAATGTTGTGGATATTTTTATGTTTATGTAAATGAGCTAGCAAAAGCCCAACGATGAGTCCATCTGGATAATGCCTAGCTTAAACTACTTTAAGGTCATTGAAGGCTTCATGTTACTTGAATATGAGCTCAAGTTGCTGGGAAACAATGCACATAGCAACCTTAGAACAATTATAAGGTCTAAATCGTAGGACAAAGGTCAAGGTGATGACTCCAGGTCGATTGGCAACGAGCTCCAACTCACAGGTCGAAACATACCACCTTAGTTATCTTCCAGAAGGCTCACTTTGGCTAAACCTAAGAACGGGGTCAACTTGCAAATGTCAATCAGTAGAAACCCACTTGAGATTATTTTATTATTATTCTTTCCTTTTTTAGATTACAATTGTAACACTCTTGCAACTATAAATAGGGGTTAAGTTCATTATACAAAGGAAAGCCTACTTTAGACTTAGAGGCCACTGGAAAATTACCAATTTTAGATAAAGAGAACACTCTACAAAATACAAAAATATTGTAAATTGTATACTGTATACTTAAATATTTTCAGAAATAACACTACCGATCCTCTCTCACTCCCTATCCCACTCTCATTCACTTTTTACATCAATTGGTTTGCAGTTTAGGGTTTCAAGAACCTATTTGGTTGATTGTATTTGGGCTTACCAAATTCCACTGTCAATAGAGACCTAAAATCAAATATTATTTTCTCATAATGTGATTTAAAGGAAGAGTCATGTTACTAGTTATCCTATTGCATTGCATCCTCATTGATAAAAACAAAAAACAAAAATTATAAACTAAAACAGATTTGGATCAATTCTTGTCAGCATCTTCAATGGGAGGACCACATGCACAATAGGATTTGTTTTGTTCTCAAACTACTATTATATAAAACATAGAGATGACATAATTAAATGAATGTTGAATAAGAGATAAATCGATGTATATATAGGGATAATGATGCTTTTGTAAATATATAGGTATAATGATGTTTTCATAAAATATAAGAAAAATTATAACATTGATTCCTATCAAACAAGTAATGTAAACTCAATTTCATTTAAGAATCAATATTTTTTTGAAATTATTTAATTCATACCATTTAGATTTAAACCATCTTTAAAATCTATCACTCCTTAAATGTAAAATTTTTTATTTAATTATACTTTAAGGAACTTTTTTTATAATATATATTCAATTAATTTTTTTATTACCTTATCAATTGAATTCTAAATCAAATTGGTTATGTACAATTAATTTTTTATTTTCCAATATTATGAAATTTTGAAATTTTCTAATGATAATTCATTTCATCCATTTTACTAAGACTACAGAATAGACAAAATAATTCAAAATAAATTAATCATATTTATTTTCCTATAGATAAAGAGATGTAGATTAGATGTCAATTTATTTAAGAAACGACACTAATGGACAAGATAATTCAAGAAAATGCATTTATATAAAGAATCGTAGATTAAATGTCAATCTTATACTAGAAATTAATGTAAATATATGATATTAGATATCGATTCCAATATATTAACTAACGTCTAAAGTTTCTGTGTATTATACAAATTCAGTGTGTCCCTCTAACTTTCATTCTACTATACTTTGCTCTCGATGTTTATTTATTTTTCCTTTTTTCTTTCTCTTTTCTTGGTTAATTTCATTCGACTCAAGCTTGTTCTAAAAGTTTATTGTTTATTTTTCTCTTTTTTTTTCTTTTTCTCTTTGAACAAGACATATATGTAGATCTTTTAAAGAAGTGAACGATGGGTACACTTGATGTGTTTGTATTACCATGTAGACCACCTTTGATATATCTGTTATCTTATTGCAAGCAATGCTAATAACTTTAACAATAATATTATAGTCTAGTTGCAAGAAGTGTAGCATCTTCAATAATAATGTTATTTAATTGTCACAAGCAAATGCTAAAGCATTGCTTGCAACAAGATAATACTATTGTTGAAGCTGTTATACCACTTAAAACTGGACAATAATTTTGTTGAATTGAAGCTATCATTGCTTCCAACAAGATAGCATGTACAATAATATTATCTTATTGCAAACAATCCTAACAACTTCAACATATTGTCTTGTTACACACAATCCTAGCAGTTTCAACAATAGTTATTTGTTCCTTCTATCTTATCCTAATGATCTCTTTGATGTTTCTATTAAAAAAATAATAAAAATGACATTGATTTTTAATACAACATCTGTAATACAATCTAAAGAATTATAACTAGTAGCAGGTTTCTATATTTTTTTATAAAAAATAACAAAAAAGACATCGATTTCTTAATGCAAACTGATATCTTTAACACAATCATGAATTTTTTTTAAGTAATTGAATATTATTTAATGTTTAAAATAATTCAATTAATAAAATATTATTTAATGGAAAAAATAATTAACAAAATTTTAAATAAAACAATTACCTTGGGCATATTATTGGTGAAAATGTAAAATATATTATTATTCAAAAAATAAAAATAAAAAAATTAATTAAAATTTTAGCATGTACATATAAACGAAAAAAAAAATCAAGCTCTTAATAGAAAAGACGTCTCAAAAAGACATCAATTTTTTAACACAAACCAATTTCTTTAATATAATCCAAAGAAATATTTGAAGTTTTATTAAATATTATTTAATGTGTAAAATAATTAAATTGTTGAAATATTATTTAATGAAAAAATTAATTTAAGTATTTAAATATTATTTAATTGACAAAAAATTTTATTAGACAAACAGTTTGTGAAAATATAATAATATATTATTATCCAAATAAAAAAAAATCATCGGGGGAATAATTTGAATTGATAATAGCATTTTTGTAAATATGATAAAAATTAATATCACAGTTAGCATAAAAAATCAATATCTTAAATTTTGTCAATGTATTATAAAAATCAACATAAATACATAATAATAGACATCGACCTCTTATTAATAATTGGCATCTATGGTCTAGGCTTCTATACGCAACATGTTAGTTCCTCGGTTCTTCTTCTTACTCTCATTCACTTTCCCTTTTTTAAAACATTTACAAAATCATTTTCAAACCCTTATTCCATTTTTCTTCAATATTTTCGATTCCTTTTGTTATCTTCGATCATTACATTTCAAGTCCATCTCTAATCAAAGTATGGAATTTCATTCTTTTTATACTATATTTGTTTCTTTTTTGTTAAGTTATGTCAATCTTTTTTTTTTCTATTTTGTAATTTGATAATAGTTTGTATTTTATGAAACTTAAATGTAAAAGTCATAAAACTTTTTCATATAAGATTTGGTAATTTTTTCATAAAAAATTACAAGTGTATACAAATTTTACGTGCAACAAATATATAAAGAAGTTACAACAAAAAGATTTTCTAAAAAGATTTTATTTTTATGAAAAAGTAGCAATTTTCAATAAAAAATTACAAAATTTAATATAAAAAATCACAACATTTAATAAAAAAGTTACAATAGTATGTATAAATATATATTTTTTTTCAAAGATATACCCAAGCATAAACCAATTTTTTGATACTTGTTCCAAAAGTTCTTGAGAAAGCCATGTAACTATCAAAACACTAAAAAAAGAGAACAACCAAAGTTAATTATTACATTATGTATGATTTAAGACTTTAATATTAAGTTAAAAAAATTTCCACCATATCAAAATTAAAAGAGTTATTTTTTTACTTTTTATTTCTCCATTATTATTATTATTATTCTCAGAATGTGATTTATGGAAGCAGTAGTCAAATGTTACTAGGTATCCTGTTGCATCGCATCCTCATTGATAAAAAACAAAAACTAAAATTATAATCTAAAACAGATTTGGATCTATTCTTGTCAGCATCGATAAATGGTTTGGTTTCATGTGCATGCTTATACACAGGAGATAAGAGCAAACTGTAAGGTAATCAGAGGGACCAGTGAGTGCTTCGTTCTCTTGTGAGCATGGCAAAATGGAATACCATCTCAGTGCGAAGAGATTGGATATTTTCATCGGTTAATCATGTTTTTATATTAAGATTTGTGTCTTCTATTTGACTTATTTAATTTAAAATAAAAAAAGTAATTCAATAATAAAAACATTTATAAAGATGAACTTTTTATATCCTTTCAATAAAAAAAATCTAATCAACTTAAAAAAAAACCTGAAAAATGATTTAAATAACTAAATTTTTATTACCTCTTCCATTTATGCTTGTGTTTATTTATTTATTTTGTTTTTGGGTCAGGGGAGGGATATATGTTATTGTGTACTTTCCCCTGTTTGGTCAAATGTGTTGTTTTTTACTTGCGTTGATATTGTGCTTCACTTTTAACTGGGCTTCTGGGCGAAGTATCACTAGGGCTTAGGCCTCATTCTCAGTACAACCCATCATGGGATTTCTTCCATCACCAAAAAAGACAGTCACGCACGTCATATTTTTTTCAAGCCCAAATAATCTTGCAGTGCTCAAATGATACAGAAGAATGATTCCTGTGATCTTGATAAATAGGAGAATCCCAACATCTGACTAAATCATTCATAATCAAAACAATAATGTTCACTCATACGTACATATTTTATCATCTTTTTTATTAAATCGACACAAAATAAATAAATAAATAAAAGTGAATCAATTGTTCAGTTCTTGTTATTTTATCTCTCCTTCTTAGGCAAGACAAGAGTATGACAGAATTTCTCTAGAACATGCCATCATCTAATGTGATTTGCGTTACAAGCCATTTCATCTGTGGTGTTAGCCGACCGCTTAAGATTGCAACCTATAATAGTATTCGTAAAAGCGCAAGTATCCTTCTTACTATTCCCCGCCGGAATATCCACCGTATAAGACTCTATCACCACCGTTTTTCCTTGCTCATCCTGCTGCAGACTCGTCGTCGACCGGTAATTCACAAGCCGGTGGTCGCCGCAGACGATGCTGAACTTAATAACATGCATTTCTAGCCACTCTAAGCTGAAGCCGGCCGGCATGCCAGAGATCACTTCCACTTCTCGCACGCTTCCGGCGCCGCCGTTGCCGACCACCATGGTGCAACTCCTTATGAAGTGCTTGTAGGCTTGGGGTTTGTAGAAGCGCTTGACCAGGAACCAGACCATCGGCAAGGGCGCATCTATGGTCTGGACCAGGACTGAACCACACTGGTTGGAGGAGAGAACTGGGGTGTGGTAGTGGCTAATCATGGCTTGTGTTTTGGGAGTTTTTTAAGGTTGTCTGTGTTTCCAGAGGATTTGAAGACCACAAAGTCATAATTGGTGTTGAAAGATTGTTTAATTTGTGGAACGATTGTTGGGAGAAATATAGAGATGGTTATGGCCGATGCTTCGGTAGGAAGGATTTTGGTGTTGTCAGTTTGGATGACTCGGAAAGGATTTGGATTCTATGCAGTCCAAAAATCATGCATTTGCCGCAGTTAATTAAATTTAAACCATTAGATTCATTCAAGAGGCCTTAGTCTGCCACATCATCTACATTATCATATATTTAATAACACATAATTCAGGCCAAAACTTGCACTTTGCCACCAAATGCATGCAGTTCCATTGCTATTTTATGTACACTATCATATGCTTAATGACACATAATTCAGCCCAAAACTTGTACTTTGCCGCCAAATGCACGCAACTCGTGTCTCTTGGTTTCTTCCCTTCCATTTTTCTTCCCCACAATTAGAAGTTCATGTTCTTCGATTGCCCGAGAAGAGGAGGACAACAATTCTTCACTGGGTGCATTTTCTAAAACCTACAAATGGGTATAATCTGATATAATCGGAGACTATCCTTGGAGCCTTATTATTTATGATGCCGACGATAGGAAATAAAGGCAGAGAAACAGAAAGTTGCTTGGCAAGTATTTATGATCGTTTCCAAATAGTTTTGTTAATGATCTTGTGAATTATCTTTTATATTTCCTTAGTATTAATCCCTTATGAGTGGAACTCCTTCATCATCCTATCCTATCAAATTTTTCAAGGGCTATTCAAGATAAGAAGCAATCTAGCTCAATGTTGTAGAACATGTCTACTTGTTAAAATGGAAAAAAAATCAAAGAAAACACTAAAACTTCAATTCTATTCATTGGTTAGAACCCAGAAAAAAAAAATGCTTTCCAATCTTTCATTTTCTTTCCACATTTTACAAGCAACTAGGGATATGGACTAAATAATGTGAAGGTATAATCAGTATATTGCATCAAACAAGTTGATATAACATTTATGTATTGGCATGTGATTATGTGTGCTCTATTTTGTAGCTAGAAGATGGTATCTTCAGAGGTGAATTGGAAGTCGAGTGTTGGCATGGAATTTGATAGTGTAGACGCAGCTTGGCAATTTTGGGTTGAATATGGTAGAAAAATTGGATTTGGAGTTAGAAAATAGTACTTGAACAAAAGGAAAAGTGATGGCTCTA
>JANHAO010019287.1:0-13276 GCA_026873985.1 Saraca asoca
GATTGCCAATGGCTTCTAGGACTGTGCACTTTGTTTTGGCATCTCTTATACGTAGCTATGATTGGAAGCTTGCAAATGAGATGAACACGGAAGATATGGATATGAGTGACAGTTATGGTATTACTTTGCACAGGGCTCAACCTCTACTAGTTATTCCCACCAAAATTTAGTGGTTAATTTTATTTGAGTAATAATACTTACGAGTTATGAGGAACTTTCCTTGGGTAAATGGTTCACTATGTTGGATTATGAATTCGCTGTTACAAATGTGATACTTATTCAGATATAACTATAGGATTGTGATCCACCAAATTTCAGTTATAAATAATTTGTCATATTCTAAATATGTGGTATTTCATGCTTCAGATCAAAGTAATCGAATCATAAATCATATTATAAATCAATTGGTTAATTTTAAGAATTATGAATTGAATTGAATCATAAATTAATAAGATTTACAAAACAATATAAAAATAATATGTTTTATGTTATACGTAGCAAAATGTAAGTATAAATGAAAAAAAAATCATAAACTTAAGTTAAAAAATATATTACTTATTCGTATAGATACAAAAAAATTATAAACATATAATTTCAAAATAGTTAAGTTGTATAGATTTCAAAATCAAAACAAACTTAATATATTATAAGCAAATAACATAATGGTGAAGAACTCAATCATTCAAACTTTTTCTTGCCTCTCATTTTCAATTTTGATGTTACTATTATCAAAGTTCTTATCATCAATATCAATATCTTCAGTGTTGTCTTCTTCTTCGTCATCATCTAATCTCATATTCTCTTTGTTTTCCTCTTCCTCCTCTTCCATATGATAAGCATCCTCTTCCTCCTCCTCAACTTGAGTAATAGACTTTTTCTTTGCTTTTTCATTTACAATAGCTTTCAAGTTCCTTAGCCCAGTCATAATAAGGTTTTTCATTTTTCTATTGATTTTCATTTATTAACTCAAATTAAACTAAAAGTAGCTAGACAAAATACTACCTCTCTTTTTTTTCCTATTACTACAAGCTCATTTATCAAGATTGAAGCATTCAAGAACATCCATCCATGAATTATCTTGTGGTAAGCAAGAATTCTTTTTTCTTTTGACAATCCACTCATCATCTGATAGTAAATAGGATCACAAGTGTCTCACCTTTTCTCTCTTATCTTTTGTTTTATTTCAAGTTAAAGATTATACTTTACAAACACAAATGCATTCAATTTTTACTGTGCTAAACAATTTCTTCTTTTTGAATGCATTTGGTCAAATGAGCTCCAATTTTTTTTTACTTCTTGTAGCATTGCAAATGAGACATAAGACTCTTATAGCTAAAGTTTGTAATTCTTTGCACTTTCCACCAAAGGATTTCAATGAAAGAGTTATGAAAGTTAAAAACAAATTACAAGTCAATAAAAAAAATGCATAAGTTATAAATTAGAAATTATCTTTGGTTAGTTATAAATAAAATCCATTACCTAATTGCTTTTTATCTTGAGTTTTAATTTCTATGCTCATTCCAAAATGTCATTGAGTTCTTGTGAATTTTTGAATATGTTCATCAATTAGAAGTCTTTCTCTTATATCAAGAAACATCCTCTCAAGTGTGGTGTATAAACCCAACCTCATTTCACTATCAACATTGAAGTTAGGGTGATAATGATGCTTAATAAGTTAAGAAACAAAGTTAAATATAAAATTATAATAAAGAATCAAAGGGTATTAAATTTAAATCTTTGATGTAATTTACTTGGATTATGAAAGCAAGCCATTGTATGGAGTGGCCTATAAAGTTGTAGGTTCCAATGAGTGTCAATAATCTTCTATGCATTTTTATACCCTTTCTCCTTATTGTTAAAATTTTTAGCTATTTGCTCTTTGACTTTATCCATTGCTTCATAAATGTATAGCCTAGTCACTTTTTACAAGTCTCAATACACTAACAAGTGGAGTTACACATTTCGAGCAATATTGGATAAAAATACAAAACCTTTTATCTCTTAAGGCAATCTCTATTATATTTTTACCTTCTTTTTTAGTTACATATGCACTAGAGGCTCATCTTTGATGCAAATATAGATGTGAGGTATGTATCATGAATTGGCTGTTACTAATGTGATACATATTTAGATATAACTATAGTATTGTGATCCACCAAATTCTAGTTATAAATAAGTTGTTATATTCTAAATTTATGGTACTCCATACTTCAAATCAAAGTTATCGACTCATGAATCATATTGCGAATCAATTGGTCAATTTTATGAATCATGAATTGATAGGATTCGCAAAGTAATATGAAAATAATATATGTTATACATAACAAATGTAAGCATAGATGACAAATCATGATAAGTTTAAGTTGAAAAATATATTACTTCTCTTATATCATAAACACAAAACATGAAGTTTCAAAAGAGTTAAATTGTATAGATTTAAAAATCAAAACAAACTTAATATATCAGAAGCAAATAACATAATAGTGAAGAGCTTCTTCTCACCTCTCATTTTCAATTTCATTATTATCATCATCAAAGTCCTCATCATCAATATCAACATCTTCAATGTTGTCTTCATCATCATCATCATCTAGTCTTATATTCTCTTCTTTATTTTCCTCTTCCTCCTCTTTGATATCACAAGCATCCTCTTCCTCCTCTTCAACTTGAATAATAGATTTTTCCTTTGCTTTTTTAATTTGCAATATCATTTAAGTTCCTTAGCCCAATAATAAAAATAAGGTTTATGATTCTCATGTATTGATTCTAATTAAATTAAAAGTAGCTAGACAAAATACTACCTCTTTTTTTTTTTCACTATGAGCTCATTCATCAAGATTGAAGCATTGATGAACATCTATCCATGAATTATCTTCTAGTAAGCAAGGATTCTCTTCTTCAACAATCCACTAATTATTTGATTCCATATTTGATATTAAATAGGATCATATGTGTCTCCCTTTTCCTTTCTTATCTTTCGTCTTATTTCAAGTTGAAGGTTATACTTGACAAACACAAGTATTTTCAATTTTTGTTGTGCTAAATGATTTCTTCTCTTTGAATGCACTTAGTCAAATGTGCTCCAATTTCTTTTACATCTCGTTGGGCCATAAGTGAGACTAAAGTCTCTTATAGTTAAAGTTTGTAATTTCTTGCACTCTCCACCAAAAGATTCCAACCAAAGAGCCATAAAAGTTAAGAACAAATTACAAGTCAGTAAAAAATGCACAGGTCATAAACCAGAAATTATCTTTGATTAGTTATAAATAAAATCCATTACCTAATTGCTTTCTATCTCGAGTTACAATTGTCATGTTCATTCCAAAATGTCCTTGAGCTCTTGTAAATTTTTGAATATGTACATTAATTAAAAGTATTTCTCTTATATTAGGAAACATCTTCTTAAGTGTCGTGTATAAATCTAACCTCACTTCACTCTCCACATTGGAGTTAGGGTCATAATGGTACCTAACAAGTTAAGAAACAAAGTTCAATACAAAATTTTAACAAAGAGTCAAAGGGTATTAAATCTAAATCTTTGATGTAACTTATTTGGGATTAAGAAAGCAAGCCACTACACGGAAAGGTCAATGAAGTTATAGGTTCCAATGAATGTCAATAATCTTTCACACCTTTTTACCTTTCTTCCTCATTGTCAAATTTTTTGGTATTTGCTCTATCCATTGCTTCATAAATGTATGGCATAGTTTGCTTTGAATCACCATCTACAAGTCTCAATTCACTAATAAGTGGGGTTACACATTTCAAGCAATATTGGATAGAATTTGAAAACCTCTTGTCTCTTAAGTCAGTCTCCATTGTATTGTTACCTTCTTGTCTAGTTACATATGAACTAATGGCCCATCTTTGATGCAACCATAGATGTGAGATCACATTTTCTATCGATAAAGCATTTCAAAGTAAGATAGACTTTTGCAAATTTTGTCACCACTGGCCTAGCCCACTATTTACCCTTAGAATACTTTCTATACAAACTAAGCACACAAGCATGCCCATAAATAAAGATTGTGATTTGCTTGACCTTAGAAATTGCATTATGGAAAGCCAGAAGCTTGCCAATATCTTCAAAAATTAAATTAATGCAATATTCTGCACATGAAGATTAAAATAATTTTGTTCTTTTCTTTTCTAACTTATGAACAATAGCTACAAGAGTTGAGGCACTATCCTTCACCACTTATAGCATATTTTCTTCTCCAATATCTTTCACAACACCATCTAATAACTCAAACATCTTTGTAACATCCTTGATGACATCACTCATATCAATGGATTTAAAAAAAAGGTTTCTCTTGGACTATTGACAAGAAAGTTAGTAAGTGGCTCCTTTTTTCCATTGGTCCATCTGTCACACATTAAAGTACAACCATTCTTTTTTCCATGCAATTTTGTATTTTTCTAAGCTTGCTTGAACATTTGCAACTTCTTTCTTCTAGTAAGACTCCCTTGTCTGATAATAATAAGTGAAGGGTTCAAGCATTTGCCATAATTACCAATAGTTTATCTTCTTGAATAATGGACTCCTTACGAAACTAAATAGCAAAGCATTACCATATATGCATATATAGATATCAACAATCAACATCTCCTAATCTTTCAACATTTCATTCATTTTCTTTTTGTTTAGGAATGGAAGAAGACTCTCCTTTTTCTTTGGTAACAATCAAATCCATTTTTCCTTTTTTTAAAACATCACCATCTTCTGTGCATTCTACATCTTCAAAGATATATTTCATCACCACTAATGTTCTTTTTTTTCTCTTCAATAAAAATTTTCCAAGTCTTCTAAAACTTTAACAAACATTTCCTTCACATCATCCAGAACATTTATACATGAAGCAACATTTTTGTTAGATTGAACCCATAAAATGATATTTTTGAAGCCAACGATTCCACCAATAGGGGGATGAATTGATTTTAGGATTTTACAACTTTTCAAATCATTTACCAAAATCCCCTTTTCAAATTTCAAATAATTTCAATACTTTGGAAACAAATGATTAACAATCTCATAAACCAACTTTGGCAATCTAAAACTTAACATATTAATTTCTTAGAAATAACATGAATAATAATGAAAATCAAGAACATAAACTACATAAACCTAGATTGCAGAAAAATAAATTGCAAAAAAATGATAAGTAAAGATAGAGAGTTTTAAATGCAAATTTTTATAATGTTTTCTCCTTGAAGATCCACTCCAAGGTGTACACCCACTCTTCAAGCTTTAAACAATCTCAACTTCACTAATATTTGTCCTTCCAAGTTTGAATTTTGGCATTGGAGAAGCCTCCACGATGATTGTATGTCCTAACAATTAGAAACCCTTTGAGATACCTCACTTAAAGTTAAGAACAAAAGAGATTTTATACTCTTTCTAGCCTCAGATTTATTAGCCTTAAAATTTACCAAGAATTTTGAGATGAAATGGAAGAGAACAATAAGAACTCAAAAGTTCATATTACAAATTGAAGCATTAGAGGTAGGAAATCTTGAAATCTAACTTAAGAAGATGTAAGGGAGTAAATAGATGAACCTCTAAAGAAATGGGTAGTATTTGCCTATTGGAAATTAGGGTTCTTACTTAGGAAATGAGAGCATAGGCTATTTATAGTGAGAGAGTAGTAAGATACTGCTAATTCAAAATTTTCCTCTAGCCGAGTTGACTCTTGAATTGAATCGTGTGGACAAAATTTGAATTACTAGTTAAGTCATGAGGAGTGAAAGATTCTCTGTGAAAAAATTTTCCTTCATGAGTTAAATCACAATTCAACTACTATGCCCTACTTTAGGATTGTGTCATTTGCCTCGTGTACACAGTTTAAAAACTATGAACTAAATCACCCTCAATGCAATGCCTGGGCAAAAATTTTTTGGTTTATGATTTGACTCACGTACATAGTTCAAAAATTTTGAACCCAATCACCCTCAATGTGATGCTTTTGGGCAAAAATTTTTTGGCTTGTGATTCAACTTGCATATACAATTCAAAAACTATGAGTTGATTCCCTTGAAGATTAGTACTCTCTGGCAAAATCCAAAAGGCTATGATTTGACTCGTAAGCCTAGGATTTGTCAAATTCAAAATATCGTTTGAAAATTTTGAATAAAAACATTTCTAATCAATTTCAAAACCTTTTTTTTTTCAAATCAATAGCATATTTTTCATGTGTAGAACTTGTTAAATAATTTAAGAACATGGATAAGCACTTTTGAAGAGATTTTCCAAAATTCTTTATGCAAATCCTTAAGGCAGATACTCCTAAAAAATTAACTTAAACCTTGAGCTAAATTTAAATCAATCCTAAGCTTTACATCATATATATCTTAAGCCTATTTTAAGTCTTTAGCAAGCAATTTAAGGCTTTCCAAGATAAGAACATTGAAATTTAACACAAGTAGCTCATCCAAAAAGTTTGTTTTCATCAAAATAAATTATAAATATTTTGAAAATAAGGGCTAGACTCTATAATGTCCCCCTTTTGATGATGACAAACCATTTTGGTGTTAGAATAAGAAAAATCATTTAGCACATAAACAATTAGCACATCTTCAACACAAGCTTCCTTTCAAATTATATCTTTCCTTCAAAACATGCATATATAATAACAAATCACCCTAAAATCCCAAAATCTTGTTTATCCCCCTTTGGAAGCATAAAAAAGAATGGAACAAGGATATAAAGCCACCAAAAATTAAACTGATATATAACCAGAGATTTAAACAAAATCCAAAGAATTAAAAAATAATAGAGTTTAACTAGCAGTAGAAGCAATGGCAAATAAAGGGGAAAAAAGGCTAAGGGAAACAATTATAATAATCAACTAGAAACTATTCTCACAAGACATAATGTATTTGTTGATTTCATTTATTTGTCCTTCATGTTGTTTAGCTAATCATGAAGTTCTTTGATGTCCCAATACATATTGGCTTCAAAAGTGTCAAAGCATTCTTGCATAAAGTCCAACCATTCATGAATTTTCTTTTGATCTTCCCGCACTTTCATAAAATTATTTTCAATTTGGAAAAAATGATGATTGTTCTGGATTTACATCTACTTAAGGAATGCAAGCATCTCATTTTGCACATCATTGCTCCTAACAAAGGAGGAGGAACCTCCAATAGTTAAGAATCTACCAACAGTAGCAGCAGTCCATCTTCATTTTCTGTTTATGAACTCAAGGATCATTTGATGCATGTTTGCCTCATCGAGAAGGGTAATGTTATTGGTTTATTCAATCTCTTGTTCAAGCCTCATAGATACTTGAAAAGTTGGGAAGATTTGGGTGAGACCTATACCATATGGCAAGTAGCTAGTGTCACCTTTTAATGAAATCGGCTCATATATGTCAAGATGATATGAGGAATGTTGATTTAGATATCATTTTTTATGGTTGATGTAAGGAACAACCCATCTTCAACTATGTTGGTGTAGTTGGCACTTCTAGGAAGAATAGCCTTTGAGATTGTGAAATGCAGCAACCAGCCTTCCAGTGACAACCCAGTAATTATTAGCTTCCCAGATTGAAGGACAAGAATACAATTAGGAAAAAGTAGTTTGATGCCTTCTTCTCTAGAGAAATCTTGTGATTTCTTAGTTGTACCCACACACCATCTCTATCCATATCAAACAATTTGCACAACAACTTAACATCTAAATTGATTGTCTTTTGCATCACTGTTAGTAATAATTGACCTTTGATAGCACCCAAGTTTGCATAAAATATTCTAACAAGCTTAGGATAGGAATTAGCACTATAGGTGACAAATTTAGTGAACTTGTTTTCTTCTAAGGTGTTTTTCAGCTCTAGATGACTACTATTCAAGAAATCCAAATCTCAACATTTTAATGGCTCAACCTTTTTTCCTTTGAATCCAACGTACCTCTCATATGATTCATTTTTAGGAAAGAAATTTTCTTCTTTGGTTTGGACATTTGTATGCACCACACTCTTATCACCAATCAACTTCTTCCTATTCTTTTGAGCACCAAAATCATCAACCATTAGTGTGTTTAGAGAGAAGAAAGAGAAAATTTGGGAAGAATGGGACTAGGGGATTTTTAAGTGAAATTGAAGGTGCTGATTAGTTAGAATGGAAGAGATTTGTTGGAAAAGTGTTTGTGTGATGTGTGAAGGATTTTTGTGAAATAATCAATGAAAATTTGAGATTAGAGAAAGTAAGAGTGAGTTTTGTAGAGTGAATAGAAGGCTAAGGTTTAGGCTTCAATGTGATTGTGGAATTACCTTGGAAATATTTATAGATGCTTTAACTTATTCAAATCATGTGTCAAATCATGAAGCAAAAATTGGTTAGCAAGTCAAATCATGAATGATCCAAGCCAAAGAAAATCTTGTGAGTTAGCTCGTGAGTTGAGATTGCAAGCATTTGAAAAACACCTAATACCTAACCAAACACCACGAGTGGAATAACCCTACTCCTATTGATTTTTGTGAGTTGAATTGCTTTGCTCCCAACTAAAATGTCTTCAATTTTTCCAAAATTTTCCAAACCAAAATATGAATCTTAACTCCAAATAACCCAAAACCATATTGAACAATATGAAAGATCAAATATGATTAACTTGGCACTTGAAAAACAAATGGGGGGACTCTTCGATGCCTTATGTCAGTAATCAATTCAATGAGAAAATATTTTAAATAAATTGAAAAATAAATTAAAATAAATAATGAATATTACCAAAAAACTAAAGCAAATAGAAATGAATTTATCAAATTAAGAGAATTCATTTTCTAAAAGATTTAACATGCCCAATTCCCCCCTTATAAATGCAAAATGATTTTCATTAAGAGGTGTAATAAAAATGTCAACAAGTTGAAAATTGATTGGAATAAATTCAAGGGCAATATCTCCACTTTGAATTTGATCCCTAATGAAATGATGGCTTATTTCTATATGTTTACTTCTAGAGTGCATAATAGTTTTTTTTTTAATTTTTGTTGTGCCATAAGACTAGAGTATGGCTAAGAAATTGACACGTTTCACTAGTGCTCTTTCAATCCGTTCTACTGTTGGTAAAGTTAGCACGGAATAACTTATTAAAGAACTAGAGCTTGCTCTAGGATACCATAACCCTATATGTGATGTGCCTACAAGGCATCTTAAAATTCTGTTACTCATAATGAAATGTGATTCTTTTGGATTTTCCTGAAACCTTGCAGACATGCACACTCTAAACATTATGTTTGGTCTACTAGTAGTAAGATAAAGTAAACTTCCTATAATACCTTAATATATAGTAATATCCACCTTTTATCTCCCTTATCAAGATCAAACTTTGTTGAAGGACTCATGGGGGCCTCGAAAGGTTTTACACTTTCCATATCAAATCTTTTGAGCAGCCCCTTTGTGTATTTTGTTTGGTATACAAAAATACCATCTTTTGATTGCTTGATTTGGAGACTAAGGAAAAGATTTAGCTCTCGCATAATGGACATCTTGAACTCTCCTTGCATAATCTTAGCAAATTCTTTGCATATAGACTCATTAGTAGCACCAAAGATAATATCATCAACATATACTTGTACTAAAAGGATATCATTACACTTATGCTTTATGAACAAAGTTGTGGCAACTTTGCCTCTTAAAAAACCATTGTTCATAAGAAATTTTCTTAAGCACCCATACCAAGCTCTAGGAGCATGTTTAAGGCCATAAAGAGCCTTTTTAAGTTTATAGACATGATTAGGAAAGATGTGACTTTCAAAACCCCGTAGGTTGTTCAATATATACTTCTTCCGTAATCAAGCCATTTAGGAAGGCACTTTTAACATCCATTTAATAAAGTTTGAAACCTTTCATGCAAGCATATGCTAAAACATTCTAATTGCTTCTAGCCTAGTCATGGGTGCATATGTTTCCTTCCTCTTTGTTGTAGCATTTTGCAATCAATTGGGCTTTGTTTCTAATAATGACACCATTCTCATCAAGCTTGTTCCTAAAAACCCATTTAGTTCCAATAATTGTATAGTCATCGGGTTTTGACCCAAGTACCCAAACTTTATTTCTTTCAAATTTATTTAACTCATCTTGCATAGTCAAAAACTAATGTTCATAATTTATAACCTTATCAATATTTTTAGGTTCAATTTGAGATAGAAAGGCTAGATGATCACATATATTTCTAAGAGTATTGCATGTTACCTTTTGTGATACTTCACCAATTACTTGTTTCAATTGGATAACTTTCCATGATCTCCCATGCTCTTTGTGGTTAGGAAGTTTGTTTTTCAACTGTAATGTCCATGTGAGGAAGTTTTTCATTTTTTTGTCCTTTTTGTCTCCTTCTTCCTTTTCAATTCTTTCTTGATGTTAATTTGAAAATTCATAAGAAACCTGAGCATCTACTTGCTCATCATCATGATCGTCAACTTTATGTATATGAGAAATAGATTAATTAAATATAGCATGAATGGATTCTTCTATTTGCAAATTTCTCTTGTTATACACTCAAAAAGCTTTTTTAGTAGAAGAATACCCAATAAATAATGCTTTATCAAATTTGACTTCATATTTTCCAAGTTTATCCTTACCATTATTAAAAACATAGCATTTACAACAAAAAAATATGAAGATGTGATACATTAGGAATTCTCCCCTTGTATAGCTCATAAGGCGTGTTCTTAAGAAAGGGCTTAATCAAAGCTTTATTCATAACATAATAAGTGGTATTCATTGCATCCACCTAGAAGGACTTAGAAAGGGAACTGTCATTAAGCATGGTTCCTGCCATTTCTTCTAAAAACTTATCCTTTCTCTCAACAATTCCATTTTGTTAAGGGGTTCTGGGGAAAGAGAAGTTATGTTCAATATTCTCAATGTGGTAACAAGTTAAATTGTTATTTTCAAACTCTCCACCATGATCACTTCAGATACTTACTATGGTTATTCCTTTTTCATTTTATATGGACTTAGAAAGCTTTTGAAAAGCTTTAAAAGTATCACTTTTTTGAACAAGAAATAATATCCACTATACCTTGAATAGTCATAAACAATTACAAGTACGTAGTAATTTCCACCATGACTTCTAATTCTTGATGGACCAATTAGGTCCATGTAAAGTAATTAAAGCAGTTGTGATGTAGACACAATTTTTTGGTTTAAAATATCCTTTTACTTGTTTATCTATTTGAAATGCATTGTATAGTTTATCTTTGATGTACTTAAGCCTAGGCAAATCAATAACCAAATAATTTTTAGAAAGTTTTCCAATGAGGTCTATACTTGCACGAGCAAATATTTTTTCCCAAATCCAAGAATCATCATTGATACTAATTAAACACTTAGAATCAATACTAGGCTCATTATCAATGTCAATCATATATATATTGTTCAATCTTTTGCAACTATCTTAATTTTCTTGTGATTCAAGTTCTTAACTATGCAACAAGTTAAGTCAAAAGTGACTTTATTCCCCTTGTCACAAAACTAGCTAATGCTAAACAAATTATGTTTGAACACTTTAATAATACAAGAATAAGGGTTCTTACCAGTGACATATCCATCATTAATGGGAATGACTGAGAAAAATTTGAATTTGTCATTGATCATGTGTCGTAAACATCCACTGTCAAGAAAGTATATGTCACTCCAAGATCTCCCACTCACTTATACTGGGAAAATCACTCTTTGGATGTGGGTACCTAAGTAGTCTTGGGTCCTTGAAGGTTAGTCCTACTTGATGAAGCCTTTGGAACCCAAACTAACTTTTCTCCAACACTAGCAACATAAATGTTCCTTTTGTGAGCATAAGAGTAAATCCTATGGCCTCTTTGTCTACAATAGAGACATATTAGGTCAAGTTAGTTTTCTATGATTTTTCTAATAAAGAAGTTTTTGTAAAAAGATTTTTGCACACTTGGCTTATTTCCAAGTAATGCATTAAGTGTTTTCTTCCATTTGGTAATTTTTCGAGCATCCTATTCACATAATCTATTTTTGACTTGAGACTTTCACAAATAACACAAACTTGTGATGATAACTTAAGATTTTAAACTTCTTTCAAAAAATCATTGTTTTCTTTTTTTAAATTTTCAATGTCATCTTTCAGGGAAGCAATGATTTTCTTTGAAAGATTAACATTCATTTTGACCTTAAGCAAATTATCACATAACTCTTTATATAAATCTTCTACATCATCAATAGATTAGGTAGAGTTATTATCATTTACTTCAATGTCATCATCTCCCATTGCCATGAGACAAATCAATACCTTTTCATCCTTCTCTTGATCATAAGTGGAATCAACATCTTCATCACCCCAAGTGGCAAGATGTATTCTTTTGCTTGATTGCTTGTTTTTCTTCTTCCCATTCTCCAATTTTTTTTTAAGACATGGGGTAATCATATTTGATATGTCTCAGCTTCTTACACTTATAACAAGTAGGGTTAGGTTGATTGCTTTGCTCTCTTCTATTTGCATTTCTTATAAGTAGAGATAGCTTCCTTCTTCTACCAACTTTGTAAGCTTTAAAGAGTTTTGGTACTTTGTGATAAGAGCCAGATCATCTTCTTAGAGGTGTCATTAAGATCATCTAAACTCTCCAAATCATCATGATCCTCTTGATAAGTTGTAGTGGCTTTGAGAACAAGATTTTTCCTTCTTCTAGCATCATCATGTTCCTCCAAGTTACTAGACAGCTTTTGAAAAGAAGGCATGCTCATCTTCATTGACTTCTTTATAGTTGTAATTTTTGGTTGCCATTCAATGGTCAAGGAGTGATAGACTTTGTGGACTAAATCAACATGTTTAAGTTTCTTACTAATAATGTTCTAATGATTAACAATTATAGTGTACCTTTGTACTATATCTTGAATTGATTCACCATCTTTAATTTTGAAAATCTAACATTATGATACAAGCATGTGAATCTTAGATGCTTTGACTTGGGTGGAACCTACATGAGCAACTTCAAGAGCATCCCATTCGTCTTTAGTTGTGGAATAGTTGGATATTCTCTTGTACTCACTAGCCCATATTGAATTGGACATAATCCATTTGATCTTAGAATTAAGAAGGTGCTTTTTATTTTCATCCTCACTCCAATCACTTTTATGTTTCAAAATGGTTAGACCATTTTCAAGTTTAGTTGGAAGATTGTATCCATTTTCCACTATGTCAGGTCCCACACAGGCAATATAAAAACGTGGTAGACAATTTATATAGCGGAATTAGCTTGGATCTTACCCCTGTCTCGTTGGAGACGCAATATACAATCTTTATTTGATATGTTGT
>JANHAO010019288.1:0-13313 GCA_026873985.1 Saraca asoca
ATATTAAAACTCATACTTATAGCATGACTTGAGCATGTGAATAAGCAACGTGTGTCTGAGCTACATAGAGTTGTATGCTTAGATATATTTAAGTAAGACTCATTTGACACGTATCGGTCTTATCTGCAAGCCAAGTTAACCAAATCACTTTTTCTAGGAAAAGGGTAAAGGGCTTTTGAGCTCTTAGACTTGATACATTTGATGTATGTGGTCTTATGAGTTCACATGCTATAGGTAGCGATTCCTATTTTTATACATTGATCGATGTAATATCGCGATACGGTTATGTTCATTTGATGAAACATAAATTGGAAATGTTTGAATTATTCAAAGAATTCTGATTAGAAGTCGAAAAGTCATTAGGTAAAATGTTTCGATTTGATCAAGATAGAGAGTACCTAAATGATGAGTTTTAAATTATTTGAGAGAGAATGAGATACAATCTCAAATAGATTTTTTCTTTTATGTCATTGCACAATGGTGTATCAGAAAGAAAAAATAGAACTTTGTTGGACATAGTTCAATATATGGGCTTTATAGAATTTTCAAAAATGTTTTGGGAATATGCATTTCTAACTGTCGGGTATTTTTTCAACTAAATTCTGTCTAAGTCGATTGACCAAACTGCATGTAAGATATGGTTTGGCAAACAGTCCAATAAGACATACTTGAGAAACATAGGGCTGTTTTGTATACATGAGACATATGCAATTGGATTAGTCAGAGCCTAAATCCGATAAATGTATATTTGTGGGATATCCTAAAATAATAGGATATGATTTCTATCATCCTATTGAGTACAAAGTATTTGTGTCATAGCACATTTCTAGAAAGAAATTTCTGTAAAAGGATGCAAAGAATGAAATAGAACTTGATAAGTTCAGAAATTCACAAAATACAGAAAATCAACTAGAAGAAAATAGAAGCTAAATAATTTAGTGGGAGCCAACGGTGTGCATCAGAGTTGCGCAATCGAAAGTTATAATCTCACTGAAAGTTATTATTATTATTATTATTATTATTATTATTATTATTATTAAGATGATACATGTTCTTCAACGTGGTGCTTTCTTCCCTGCATCATGTTTAGTTTTGTTGCACCTCCATTCTGCTTTAAAACCGAGCATGCTCTGCATCTATATGCTTTGTAAGAAGAGTCGTGAGCGGAGAAAATTCTAAGAAGAAAAGAGAATTATACAACAGAGTGCACCCCATGAGTCTTATTTGTGTGATTCTCTTTTCTTCTAATGTAATTTTAAGAGAAAATTAGCATTTCTTATTATGAGTGTAGATTCTTGCAAATTAGTAAAAAGCCCTCTACAAGTTATTTATATTTAGAGGCACCACCCGAAGTTGACCCTAACCTTAACCATCTATAATAGATAAGGGCTAATTAAATTTAATTTATATAAGGGGAACAAAAATATTATAGCCAGTGATTTTTCTATTAACAAAAGGACAAGACAATAGTCTTGAATGGGCCTTGTTTTCGTGCAAGTAAACCCCGTAACAGTTGATAAATTAATTTTCAGATATTTTATTAACTATTAATTAAAAATTAATAATTTAATTGGTTGTATAAAAAATGTTAGATATAATTACTTGTTGAATAAATTCATAAATATAAAATAATTTAAAATGACATGTATATGAAATAAATTAATTTATATTTATTTTAAAATTAAATTATATTAATACAATCAAGCTATTTAAAATAATAAAATAATTATTTAAAATTTAATTAATTATATTTATTACATCACATTCTCATTTTTATTTATTTATATTGAACAAATAGAAATATGTCAAATATGTATTGATGTATAAGTACATTTTTTCCCTTTTGGCTTTTAATTTTGTGAAAAAAGCAACCATTAAAAATATTATAATCATTAAATTTAAAAAATGAAAGTTTTTTTTGTAAATTATAAACTACTTCGTAAAACTTATTAAAACAATTTTAAAAAATAATTCATCAAATATTTTTAAAATTTAAAAGTTAAAAACAAAACCTTTTTTTTTTTAGTGTGCCAAGCCAAACTCACTCTTGAAGTGGTTAATTTCCTTTATTTTAATTTTTTTTTTCTCTTTGCAAACGGTACATGATTTTTATTGTTGGGAAGAACGAAAATGGGCTGGATCAAGATGGGGATTAAACCCATAACTATACAGTACCACACTTGAAGAGGGCAGAGAATCCTGTGACTGGGTCACATTCTCTCTTCGGTTACGCAGCGTCCACTAGACAGTTCCCCACAGTCGGGCCATAAAACTTTCTGTTAGGGAAGTGGGCCGAGCCGACAACTGTAAACTATTGTAGCTGGGAGATCCATTTGTTTCTTTATCACCATTAATAAAAGTCTTATGTACTAAATATGGACAAAAACTACCATTTAAGCTTATCTCATTATGAATTTATAATTAGCATTCGTCAACATTAAGGAACTGTTATCAAGAGAGATGATCCACTTTTAATTTATAGTTTAAATGTAATTCTCTTAAAGGTGACTAATTATAATAAAATTTTGATCATAACTTTTAAATTATTGAATAAAAAAGGAGCTATTTAAATTATATTAAATGTGTGTAATGTTAAATGTTTATAGAAATTTAGCAAATCAAATTATGTCATTATAAAATAAATTTAATACAAATAGATAAAATAAAATAAGATATTAGAATTATCTAAGTTTGAAAATCTAATCCATAATCTGATGTTAAGATATTATGACAAATTTACTTCAATATTGATTTCTCCTTCACAGGTTCACTCCTCCTTTAAAATCATAGTCATCATTCTAAATTGCAAAATATTGTCTATAATGTAATAGGATGAAATGTAGCTAATTAGGGTTTTGAAAGTTGGGAACCATAAAAAATAATGCTATCAAGATAATAATCCAATCCATCACCGAAAAATACTCAGTTCACAAATCAAAGCTAAGTACCATCACAACCCCAACTTTAATATCACTAATATGTGCTAATAATATTTTGATAGTTTATAAATATATTCCTAAATTATGTTAGGTCCAAATTAGAAAATTCCAACAAATCGTAGGCTAAATACCATTACAACCCCAACTTTAATATCATTAATATAGGCTAATAATATTTTGATAGTTTATAAATATATTCCTAAATTATGTTAGGACGTCTAAATTAGAAATTCCAACAATCTCTTACTTAAACTATATAATTTAGAAATTATGGCCACTTCAGATAAATATCAAAGTAACTTTGGTACTATTACGCCTATAAGTCTAATATGAGATCTTAAGTATTCAATAGTGCAAACATTATATCCGATAAGAATATTAACATTATACATATTATACACATACATCTCGTTAACCAAAATTTAATATAAGATGTGCATAACAAGATTTACATGATAGTACACATAACAATAAACGTGACTACATATAAATCTCCATACAATGATTCTAACATCCTCCCAAGATGCCAATTGAGAAATAATATTTCCAACACAATGGTAAGACAAGGTCTAAATATCTTTAATAACATGTCATAATTAAAAAATATGCATAAACAATAATATATGACAACATCATGAATATTTTATTATTAATATTTCATTGATACATATCTCAAGATAAATAATAATTTAATGCAATTACATCAAACACAATACTCCTACTAACCTAGAACTTCATAAGACCCAACCAAACCTATATTAATTACATGATCATGATATAATCTAACTGCTAAGCATTTGATTAGTGGATTCGTGAGCACACGATTTGTGAAAACATCCTTAAAATAAGTAATATGCTTGCGTATATTCTTTCTCACAAACTAGTATTTAACATCAAAATATTTTGTAAAGACAGTTATTGTATTATTTAGAGAGAAGTTAACAGTAGTAGTATTGTCACAATGAACGGTTAAGGGCCTTAAAATACTCTCAACAATATTAAAATTAACAATGAAATTCTTTAACCACACAATTTCACAAATAGCTTCATAACACACGATATACTTTATTTCCATAGTAGAAGTTATTGTAAACGACTGCTTAACACTTTTTTATGACACAACTCCTCCTGTCATCATAAATATGTATCCATATATCAATTTGTGATTATCTAAACAATCAATAAAATTGGAGTTTGAATAGCTTGAAACCATGAGATTTCTCGATCTCTTATAGGTCAATATGTAATTTTTTATACCTTGCAAGTACCTCATTACTCTTTTAGCAGTAGCCTAGTGTTTTTAACCATAATTACTTGGGCATCTCCCTTGTATACCAATAACATAAGTTATATTAAGACGTATACACACTTAAGCATAAATTAAGCTGCCTCCGACAGATGCATATGGGATATTTTTCATCTTTTCTCTTTCTTCATCATTTTGAGGATATTGGTCTTTTGAAAAAATCTCACCCTTTTGAATAGGTGCAGAAACTTGAAAGCACATTGACATGTTAAACCTCTTCAATAAATTTTCAATGTACGATTGTTGAGGCAAGCCAAGTATACTCCAAGATGTATCACGATGAATCTTTATGCCTAATATAAAAGAGACATTCCTAAAATCTTTCATCTCAAAATGCTCTAAGAGCCTTTGTTTTGTCTCAGTCAGCAGGTTCGCATCATTGTTAGTAAGGAGAATATTGTTAATACAAAGCACTAGGATCACAATCTGTTCACATTCATCATCATATAGATACATTAGTCTGCATTATTCTCCTTAAACTGAAAAGAAGTTACTATCTCATAAAATTTGAAATGTCATTATCTAAATGTTTGCTTTAAACTATATATGAATCTTTTTAGTTTACACACCAAGTATTATTTGCCGTTTTCTTGGAAGCCCTTTGGTTGGTTTATATATATAGTCTTTAATAGGTCACCAATCAAGAATGTCATTTTGACATCCATCTGATATAGCTCTAAGTCAAAATGAGCTACCATCGCCATAATAATTCAAAATAAGTCCTTAGTTGAGATCAGCGAGAAGGTTTTTTTATAGTTTATATTTTTTTTAGTATAGTCTTTTGCTTTAAGTCTGGCTTTGTTTCTCTCAATCTTACATCAAGCATCCTACTGAGTTATAAGACCCATTTGCATTTAACCAACTTACAACCAGCAGGTAATTCAACACGAATCCTACACTTGATTTTTGTGCATTGAGATTAATTCATCCCTTATTGCACTAATCCATTCTAAAGAGTTAAAACAAGATACAACTTATAAAAATGTAGTAGGATCATTATCTTCATTAATATCAAACTCATACTCCTACGAGTAAACCAGATAATCATTAGAAATTATCAGTTTGCAAACTCAATGGGATCTTCCCAAGGGAATTTCTTTAACTATTTTCCTCCAGCTCCACATCTTCTGCCATTAGTTGCACTGTATCAAATTGTGAGACAACAGAAGATGGCTCAATGAGTTATGGTGCTAATGGAATCATAACATTTTTTTCTCTATGGTCATGATGCAAGGTACCTGAATTCCATATGGTACATGACTTCTATTATCCAACTTATCTTCAAAATAGATGGCTTTGTCTTATTTAACAACTCTAGTGGAATAAGTTTAACAATTAATCATGCTACTTCTTGAGCTACTATAATAGCCAATAAGGTATCCGATAATGGTATTTGAATCAAGTTTCTTCATGGAAGGAATATATGGCTTCATTTAGGGATCTTATTTATTGATTTACTTGGAACTTGATTCAAAATATACAGTAATTTTCAAGGTATCATCATACAAGTACTCTGGCAACAACAAATGAGCTCACATGCATCTCACCGTGTCTATGAGTATCCAATTTCTTCTTTCTGTAATACTCTTCTGTTTTGGTATATTAGGAATGGTGTAACTGATTTCAATCCCACACTCCTATTGGTACTTGACAAAAAGACTAGGTTTTTCCCAGTCTTATCATACCTATTATGATACTCACTATCTCTGTTAGAGTTCACATATTTAATTTTCTTTTCTAGTTTGACCTCAGCTGCAGCATTGAATAACTTGAAAACATCTAGTGATTTAGATTTTTTTCATTGAGTAACTCCATCCATCCAAATCTAAAATAATCATCAATGAAGGTGATGAAGTATTTATAGGCACGTATAGTTGTAGGTGTAATAGGTCCATTGATGTCAATATGGCCAACTCCAATGTATCATGTTTTTTGCTTCTATTTTCTTTTCTAGCTCTCTTAGGGAGTTTACCCTTGTTACAATCTATACATGTGACAAAGTCTAAGAAATCTAGATTATATACAACTGGTTCTCTTATAAGTCTTTGCATCCTCTCTGTGGAAAGGTGTCCTACACATCAATGCCACAACATCAAAGATCTCTCACCAGTTTGCTTCTTTTCTTTCCAATCATTGTATTAATTAAGTTAGTAAAGCCAAGGTCCAAACTAATTTTGTGTAATTCATCACATAATGCACCAAAACCAACCACACATGAATTATAAAGTAAATCAATTTTTTCATTACTAAATGATATAAATAACCATCATGATCCAAAGCAACTATAGAAATCAAGTTCTTCCTTATGGAATATATATAAATAGTGTTTTTAAATTCCAATATATGACCAATAGATAAACATAATGACACAATTCTTATGTGCTCCATTTGTGCTTTTTCACCATTTCCAAGTCAGACAACCAACTTTGCATCACTTGGCTTTCTCGAATTTTTCAATGTTTTAAAGAATTCATCATAAGAATAGTAGCACTAATATCCAACCACCAAGTGTTTAATGGCATAGCAATAATATTTGACTCAAAATACACTAGAGTTAGAGGGATACATTTCTTTTTCTTCTCATCTCACTTCTTATATTTGAAACAGCCTACCTTCTTATACTTATATTTCTCATAAAACCTACAATTTCCCTTAAATAAAGCTTTCTCAGGCTTATGACATTGTCCATTCATTTCACCTTTCTTATTTTCATAGGTGGACTTCCTTTTGTTATCTTTCTAATAAGCTCTTATTTTTTGTTACGAAGTTCAACCATGGGAAACATAGTTAACATTCTGAACTGTACCTTTCTTTATGTCTTCTTCTGTCAAATTAACAATGGACTATGAAAATTAATTAATTGATTGTCCATTCTCTCTTGTGGGTATTGTAAGATGTTTTCAATACATCAAATTGAGTGGCGAATAATTCCAATGCTCGCTAAATTAGGTAGTTGTCACCAAGGTCAACTTTCTTATTTTTCAATTTGTTGTAGTAATGAACCAGCTTCAAGATATGCTCTCACACTCTATTAACACTATCATACGCAGTTTTCTCAAGCAATAAGAAATAATAACCTTTCTCAGCCTTGTCAAACTTCATATATTTCTTACCAATAGACACAAGAAAGGACTTAGCATTTTGGGAATTAAAAATAATCTGTCTCATTGTCTTGTCCATTGTGACTTTATGACCATCAAGCACATTCTATTAGGTTGTATCTACTTTTCATATTTGACCCTCTATTCAGCACTTAAATTTGCATCAAAAACAGGCTTCTCCTTTCTCAATGCCAAATCAATATTAGTGACCGCCAAATAAAACTTCGAAGATTTGGCCTAGTCTTCATAGTTTGTCCCATTCAACATCTTCACAAAAGTTAATTGCATAGACATAAAAGTTGAGAAAATTCACCAACACATTAAAATATTTAACACTTTAATCATGCTTTTATTTTTCTCATAAATATTAACTATGCAATTACATACAGTATTATATTATAAAACCTAACAATGATAGGCCATTTAAAGTCTTATAATAAAATACAATAATTAAATACTACACTCCTAAGACCTAACTCCTATAGGATATTTAAGATTTTGAAAATATAATATTTAATCTTATACTGACATTATCACCAATATATTATATTAATGATATCATACTAGTAAGATATTTAAATATTATTAACATAGCACTCCTCTTTAAATCCAGCTAAGTAATTTTTAATTATTATTTAACAAAATTTTATGCAACCCAACCCATATAGGTGGGTTCACAATTATGTAAAATTTCATGGCATAATGAAAGTTAACTTGATTTCTATCAAATTATATTTTAAGCACATAAACAAGCTAAAATTAATTTATTTCCATATGATATCAAAAAATTTCAAAAAATAAATTACATACTGTAGCTCTTAGTGTAGGAATCACATGCAAAAAATTTCATATCAAATAATTTCTAATTAATATTTAAATAAAATGGACAAAAATTAAATAAAATTTCTTATTTTCCAAAAAAACTAGAAAAATATCCAAAAAATGTGCTTAGAGAATAAAGCACATCGATGTAATCAGCACCATTGTGGGCTACCACTAAGGTAATGCATGGCCCATATGCACAAATGATGCGTATAGGCTTGCGCGTCATCTGCCAACAGCCACTCACTTCTCTTTCTCTGCGCATTTTGCTGTGTAATGAGTCATTAGACCAGGTTCACAAGCCGCTATTAATTTAGGCCATTTTCATTCAAAACATTGTTCAAATTGAATTGTGCAATAAACTCAGAACAATCCATATAATAATTTTCATACAAAATTTTTTGATAATTTATTAATACATAACTATGAAATAATTTGAATAATCATAGCATTCTAAATTCAAAAATAATTCAATCAATACAATATAAATTAGACAATTTTCACCATTAATTAACACACTGTTGATGGTGGAATTTGATCAGCCTAAATCTTGTTAACTAAAACAGTTCTTAAAACCCCCAAACTATATTCTGATTTTGCAAGCAAGAGGTAGATGCAGAAAGCAAAGAAAGAAGAGGAAGAATAGGGGGAAGATACTAGGAGTTTAACATGATTCGACTAAAATCAAGCAATATTGGTCACTATATCCACAGATGATTTCATTTATTAGTGTGAATTGCAAAGTATAAGTATTTGTTCATGGAGTCCCCCCTAATCTAATGGCTTAACCTTCTATTTATAGAGGCAGATGTTACAAATGTAATTTGACAAGTTACAAATCTATCTTTTCAATCATATTAGGTAATAAATGCTAGATAACTTACTGTTAGTTGACCGAGGCCTGATCTGTCGATTGGTCATGTAAGTGGGTCCTATTTTTAGATTTCTCCAATAAGTTTTTGGAAGATAGTTGAGGCAGTTGGCTTAGACCAGTGAGCTGGCACTGCACACTTGGCCTGGTCCTTTGTTCCAAGCTCGCAACTAGTGATCTGGTTCCTACACTTAGCAACCTTGACCTTCGAGCAAGCTGGGCCTTCTCCATTTGGACTTGCTCATTAGGCTTTTACTAGCTCATTTGCGTGGTTCTCACAACATTAGCCCCCCAGTTTTTAATATGCTTCATAAGCTAGAAGCTGTAATCTGTTAGTAAAAGCTTAATCTGCCGAATTGTCTTTCAGACTTTTACATTTCTGAGTTTCATCTTGAGTGTTCATGTGCTCATTTTCCTTAATGAATTAGGTTTTTGATGAGTCAAATACTCAATAGGCCGTAGATAATAGTATGAGTTCCTATAAATCGTAACTTGATATACATTAGATAAAATGAGTACTTAATAAGTCAATTGACCTTGGTGAGCATGTTTTAACAAATACTAGTCAAGTATTGCATAGGTCACAAATAATAATATTTACAAATAGACCTTGATCAGTAAATTATGACTAAAAAGGATATGTGCCAAGTCGAACGGCTAGTAGATCATATGAAAGTTGCACCTTAGCGAGCTCAGGCAAGGCACTGAAATAGGTCGCATAAGAGTTGTGCCTTAATGAGATAAGTCGCATCAATACCTAGCTAGCAATCTCGTTGCTCAGCCTGGTTACACCATATCAATCTTGTCGCTTGATTCCACAGCAATCCTGTTGCTCAGTGTCACAACAATCCTGTTACTTAATTCCACAGCAATCTCATTGCTCAATGGAATAGCAATCCTACTGCATAGTATCACATCAATCTCGTTGTTAGTGGACTATATGACCGTGCTTCTACCAGCAATCTTATTGCTCAAGCAGGTCACGTGCATGGGCTTCTACCAACAATCTTATTACTTATATAGGTCACACCATAATAGTCATAACATGGAAATTGTGTTGCTCAGTGGGTCACTCCGTAACAATCTTATTGCTCAGCGGGTTAAGCCACAGCAATCTTGTTGCTCAGTGGATACAAGTCTTAATTTTGATTTCTTTAATTTGGTCGAGCTGAAGTCGACTAAAATGTGAGCGTGGACATTTATCATTATGAGCTCATAGTACGAGATAACTAGGTCTTTATTCCAGACTTTGAACCTTTCTAGATAATATTTTTTTGAAAATTCATTAAAAGTTAGTGAATATTAACATAAAAGTTTCAAGAAGAAAATAATAGTACAAGAATGAGGGAATAAGTTGAATTTTTTTTTGTGCTTGCTTCAGGGTTAAAAGATAATTCTTATGGAGAGCACTTGCTCTTGATCAGTAGCCCATTACTGTTGTGCTAATTGCTGGGGCTATTAAGGTCGTTGTTCAAAAGGTTGCTCGACATAATCCATCAAGCAACCTCTCTTGATGAAATCTTGAATGGCATCCTTGAGCACCTAGCATTCTGACATATTATGTCCCATCTTATTGTGATAAACACAAAATTTATCTATGTTGTTCTTGAACTTGTTGGAAGACCTTAGGATTTTGGGCTTCCCGAAGTCTTCCCTATCCTTTTCTACTGCAAAGATCCTATCTAGGGTATTTGACAGGATGCTGTAACTATTATGGTGTTCTTGATGTTGAGGTCACTCGTTTTTAGACTTCTTCATAGTCTGATTATTGGGGTGGTCATTCTGACCTTCGTTGCTCCTCTTTTTATTTTAGATGGGGCTGTTCGTCTTGTCTTTCTAATTAGGCTTCTTTGAGTCAAAAGTTTCTTCCCACTTAATCTGTGTGGCAGTTCATTTGTAGAACTTAACTAAATCTCTTATTGGGGACTTGTATATATTTTTATACAGCTTTTCATTTTTACAGAGTCCTGTAGAGATTACTGTCAAGATGCTTTCCTCTAAGAGATTTTCTACTGAATTAGCTTTGTGTTTAAACCTAGTGATGTAATCTTTTAGTGATTCATGCTTACACTGAAAGATCATCGTGAGGTGACAGGAAGGTATGAGTTGCCTTTTCAATGCTAAGTAATGGTTGATAAATTTTCATTGACATTCTTCCTAACTATTAATGTTGCAAGCTGGGAAACTTTTGAATCATGTCCGAGGCATGTCTCCTAGCATAGCCGGAAAGGCACGGCACTTGACCAGAAGATTGGTCATTTGAAGATCCATCTAGATATTGAATGCATCTAGGTGGTCATATGGATCAGTATCCCCATTGTACGGTGAGATCACAGGGATTTTAAATTTATAGGGAAGAGTCTGCTTCTCTATCTCACTCATGAATGGAGTCTTCTCCTCGTAGTGTTCTTGGCTATTCTAAGTTTGAGGGCATTCCTCTAATTATTTTACCCTCTAGAGCAGCTCTTTTATCATCAAATCTCGTGTCTCAGACCTTCAGCTAGAAGTTTATGAGCTCCTTCTACCTCCTTGATCATAGGAGTAGCGACTTGAGGTGGTTTTCTAGCTAGACCTGTTCGAGCTGTTAGCTTGATGCAAGCTCTTTTGTCGCCAGTCATCATAGTCGTTACGAGTTCCACGAACCTTTGATCCCATCCGTGAGCGGGAGCAATGAGCTAAGTCAGCGAGCGACGCAGTTGCTTGGCTACAATGACCTTGTCCTGATTTCGTGCACCCAAGGTTCGTGTTAGTATTTTAACCACCTTAGTCAACTCTCTCACTATTGTTCCTAGGGCTTGTAGGTTTTGGAGTAACGTCTGTGCTTCGTTCATTTCTGGAGCAATGACAGTAGGCTGGTGGTAGGCCGTAGGGTACGAGTTAGTGACATTGTCCGTTGTAGGTCAAACGGAAATGCCTACTGCAGAAAAAATTGCTTCTCTCTATTTTCCACTTGTTTTTCTAGCCAAGTAAATGGGTCGTTCGAGCTTCTGGTGGTTCTTCCTCTAGTCATCATAGCCAAACAAAAAATCTACTAAAACACATATGAGGCTCTTGCTCTAGTGCCAAAAATATTGACATTGAAATTTGATCTATCCAAATCCTATCAACCAAAATAGTTCTTGAAACCCTCAAATTGTATTCCGATTTTGCAAGTAGGAGGTAGATGCAGAAAGCAAAGAAAGAAGAGGAAGAACTGGGGGAAGACATCGGGAGTTTTAACTGGGTTTGGTTAAAATCAAGCAGTATTACTCCCTATATTCACGGATAATTTCATTTATCAGTGTAAATTACAAAGTACAAGTATTTGTTCATAGAGTCCTCCTTGATCTAATGGTTTAACCTTCTATTTTTAGAGGTAGGGGTTACAAATGTAATTTGACAAATTACAAATCTATCTTTTTAGCCGTATTGGACAATAAATGCTAGACAACTTACTGTTGGTTTGCCGGGGGCTGATCTATCGGTTAGTCGTGCAAGTGGGTCCCATTCTCGAGTTTCTTCAATAAGTTTTTAAGAGATAGTTAGGCAGCTAGCTTCCACCAATGAGCTGGAGCTCATAGCGAGCTGGCACTGCACCCTTGGCCTGGTCCTTTGCTTGGAGCTTGCAGATAGTGATCTAGTGCCAACGCTTAGTGACCTCGGCCTCCAGACGAGTTGGGCCTCCCCCATCCGGACTTGCTCGTTAAGCTTCTACTAGCCCATTTGCGTAGTTCCCACAACACACACCATTAGTCATTTAATGCAATTTGTCTAGCTCTGATACCAATTGTAAAATATTTACTAAAATTGAATCGATTAAATTATGTTATCAGGGTATAAATGGAATACGAATAGATAAAATAAAATTAAGTATTTGAATTATTTGAGTTCAAAATTTGATTCATGATCTGATGTTGAAATGCTATGACAACCTCAATATGATATCAATTTGTTCTTGACAGGTTTGTTTCTCCTTTAAAACCTTAGTTGTCACATTAAAGGAGAGAACGTTATGTCAGGACCCAAACCCGGGGCCCGTGACCGGCGTAGAAAGTCACCATCAGGAATCCTTTTCCTTCAGGAAATTCCCTACAAGCCTTAACATACACATGACATGACTCACAATGCACAAGACTTTCATAAACCGACTCATATTATTATAATGATTTTACCGAAAATTCGGCAGAGTTTCCTCTGTTTTTCGGACATATGGCCACATGGCCTACATACAAAACAAAGGGCTACACGCCCATCAAACCTGATAGAAACATTTATATAGACGCGCAGTGGCCCAG
>JANHAO010019289.1:0-13275 GCA_026873985.1 Saraca asoca
ACCTGGGCTGTCCTATACTGCAAAAGCATAGGGGAATCCAGCTTATAAATCTTCTAATTTGACTGAACTCGGCATTCCGTCAGTAGCAGAACAATAACTATAGCTAGGGTGAATGGGTAGCTATCCTTATGGCAAGAGGAAGGTTGGCAGGAACTTTATGTTTGGCTTTGGGTGAGATCAATGGCTGGGTTTAGTTGATCATATTGTTCATGAGTATGATCGATAGGAATTTACTAGTGACGATTAAAGTCATGTGGGTTTGGTGGGATTGAATAGCTGATTTGTGGAAGTTGCATTTGAGAATTCTGGATTTGAGGGCATTGTGCTTGAAGATGCTGGTGGTTTTGCATTGGGTTAGCAATAATGTTCATTAAATTAAGAATGGTCAAGTTTGGAGCTTGCTTAAGCTAAATGGGGATTTGGTGTGGTTGGTGGATATACCATGGCTTAGATGGGTTGTGTGGTAAAGCAAGTTAAGGATGATGGAAGAAAGTGATTAGATTTTGTTCTAAGATAGGAATAACTTTTATGAGAACTAGACTCAATGGATTAGGTGGTGGTGGAGGGAGCATTGGTTGAGCTCTAACACAATGAAGAGCCCTCAACTCCTCCTGCAGTTGAAAAACTTGCTCAACTAGAGTATCGTGTTCAAGCTCAGCGACAATTCTTAGAGCTTCTTTCGTTATATGATCTTGGTGGTGCTATTCTTGCTCCTTTTCATGATGACAACACTTCTCTAATGAAGGTAGAATGTGAGCAGAATAAGAGTGAGAATATCTTGACATTGCGGTGGTTGGGAAAGCCACAAATGATGCTAAATGAAACTCTTCAACTGAAACAAATTGATGGAGAAGGATTGTGTCTGGAGCTGAGATGATCTACATAGGAAATAAGATTAGCGGTTCATGACAAAAGTGGTCCACTGAGCACACTCCAATACTGAAGTTAGCCTTCAAGCAAAGTTTTAGTAATAATAGTGAAGATGATGTTGAAAGGGGGAATACCTTGGTGTTTATATAGGCAATAATGAGAAGTGTTCATGCTTTTGTAGCATGTTGATGGCATGAGCAAGATTCTTGCCTACCAATTGATAATATAGTCATGTTATTTGTGTATGTCTTTAATCACACCAATTATTGTGAGAATTGCTGAAGAGCTAACTCATCTCGGGGCATGACTAGTAATTGAGTTTGTGGCATCAGTCGATCGACTTGAGGTTCCTAGTCATTTGATCACAGATTCAATCTTCTAGCCCTACCTAGCGAATATGAGTTGTTCATAACACTATGGTCAGGTCTCTCATGTTCAAAGTCATTTGACAAAAGATGTAAGGTCGATCAACCACAGTCTAGACAAGTTTATTTTGGGCTATGTCAATATCTATCCAAAGCAACCATCTCTACCTGTATATTAGGTTCAGTTAGATTTAAATCATGAATCACAACACCTATTGTGATTGTAATATTACGGATGCGATAGGTGTCGCAACCGCACCACACTGCAATTGCAGTTTTTTTGAAAATCACATAAGTCACAATGAGTTATGGTTACAACAACCACAATACATCCTTTTATAAAATTTTTGAACAATATAAAAGCTAAAAATCTTGATATTTTACTTACAAATAGATTTTATTTAATATAATATAATATAATATTGAATTAAAAATTAATATTAAATAATATAAATTAATAACTATTTTATATGTTGGTATTACATTTGATAAGTTATTTTCGAGCAATTATAAGTTTTGAGAATTCAATTTTCTTCATAAAATATATGTATGTTTAGGAATCAAAATCTAAAATCAAAGTAGCAGTGCCACCAGAAGAGTAGATGAAGGAGAATAAGGGTATGTTTGGAAGTGTTTTTAGGTGTTTTTGTTTTATTATTTTTTTTAAAATAGTTTTTAAAAAAAAATTTTTAAAAACTATTTTTTTAGAACAAAAAAATAAAAACTTGTTGGATGTAAAATTTGAAAACAAGTGTTTTTTTTTATTTTTGAAGATGAAAAAAATATATTTAATATTATTTACAACTTTATTATTAATAAAAACAGGTATTCTTCCTATTTTTTTAAAAAAATTTGAAAATAGTTATATACAAAAATAAGAGAAAACACCATTTTGGTGTTTCCTGAAAACTATTTTTTCGGTTACACTTTTAGAAAACAGTTTTTGAAAAATAGTTTTTGAAAACAGGTTACTAAATAGATTTTTTTATTTTTGTAGAAAAAAAAACAAAAAAACTATTTTTGTAAACAAAAAAATAACTTACCAAACAGCCCCTAATATTTTTGTTGAAGAAGCAACATTGTAGGTTGTTCTTGTATCAATTGTAGTGTCGAAAAATGTACTTGCAAATGTTGGTACTCCACGGATTATTGTGAGTTTATTATTTACTTCTCACTCTTAGACTGGGAATCCTCGTGGTTTGTTTGGGATTAAGAAACATAAATAAAGGATTTTTTTTATTAATCTAATTATGCTTTCATATTTTTTATTTTTTTCGTTTCATTCTTTATCATATAACACACCATTAATTTCTGCTTAAAGTTAGCCAATTTTAAATTAGACTATTTCAATATCAAATTCCTTAAATGAAATCAAGTTTATGGCTTGAAAATTGCCATAACCAAATGATTTCCAAAATTGACATTTTGTCAACAAATTAGAAAACAAAAAGAATTTTCTTAATTGATACAGGTTTAATGGTAATCATTAACCATATCATCAGTAAAGATAATCTTCAAATTATTTCTCATTTTACTGTCAAGATTGGGAAAATTTTATTCAAATCAAACCCCTTAGTAGGCAAAGGATTTTCCTTAGCCTACGAACTAATTGGGTACGTATACTAGGACTATATGCAGGACTAGTATAATACCTTATATGTTCAAAATAAAATATTTTTGCATACTTGGTTATTCTTCTTCCAAAATACCAAGTATAAATTTCTAAATTAAATTTTTACATGGTAGGATATTTTCGTTCATGGGAAGTTTTCCAATTCTACTTTGATATTTTAATAGGAATTTTCCCATTTCATTCCAATTTCACTCAAAATTGGTTTACTTTGGACATACTTATCAGAATACCAGTATGCTAAAGAAAATCAGTTTTTCAAACTAGTTTATCAAATGATTTTACCATTAGAGTAGACTAAAATCTACTGTAATTGTTTTCACAAATTATCATCAGAGATTTCTTAAATGTTTAACTTATACCTCTGATATCTTTCAAAATTCTTTAAATTTGATTTATCAAAATTTATATTTTTGGGTAGATTATGAATCTACCTAAGATATTTCAATGAAATCCTATGTTTTGGCTCCTCTCCTAGAACATTGGTCAATATTCCAAATACTTGAACATTTTGTTCTTGCACATTCAATAAAAAAGATTTCTCTTTTCTAGATTAAAGTTAGATTTCAAAGATGTTTGACTCACATCTTTGATTTCCTTTTTAGCTTTAAAATTGATTTTATCAAAGTTTTCAAAATCTTATCAATTTTCAAAATTAATTTTATCACTTTGATTAGAATTGATCAAAGAATCTTCAAATCAAATTTCAATTTTAAAAATTGACTTTATAAGTTTTTAATTGAAATTATCAAAATTCTCGCTTAAATTTCCTAATTTGCAGTTCTCTTTGTAGGGGGAAATAAGGTTAAGAGAGAATTCAAATCAAGAGTCTGCCTTCAGACTCCAAAAGAAAGAATTAAAATGCCCAGGATTTGCCGTCAAATTTTGAAAGAGAGATAAAATCAAGAGTCTGTCTCTAGGCTCTACGTGAGAAAGAAAAAAGAGAGTTTGCCTCCAGACTTTAAAAAGAAAATTTAAATTAAGAGTCCGCCTTCATATTCTAATTCAAAATTAATCTCCCTACTGGAGATGAATTTATCAACAAATTGTTGTAAAATAAAATTTCAACTTATAGTATGGTTCTAAAATTATGATCAAGACGAGCTAGACAAATATCGTTGTTGTTCTAAGGAGAATTATGTAGAAAAGCTATAAGGGATTCTCCTTCAACTCAAAGGGAAATTAGCAAAGTTTAGCTCATCTCATCCAAACTAGAAAAGGACTATGCTCAATCAAATGAAGAAGATTGCTTCGGCCTCTTAGACTGAAGTCTGGAGTAATGCCTGAATAAGAATTCAAATGTCAAAAAGATAAGATGCAAATTCAAATTCAGATGGAATAAAGATGACATCTCAGTGAAATGAAATCCAAATGAAGATGCAAATTTTGGCCGGGTGAAATGAAGATGATATTTCGCCCAAATGAAACGCAAATTCAAATTCAAATGAAGTGTCAGCACAAGAAGACAAAATGGCTTTTCAACTCTGACATGTTTTCAAAAGAAGACAAAAGATTCCCTAACAACTTGTAAAAGAAGTCAAAAGATTCCTCGACATCTTTTGTGAAAAGCAAGATTCTCTAGCATCTTTTTTCAAAACTGATCACTTTAGCAAATTTGAAATTTGAAATTTATAGCAAATTGGAAATTTGAATTTTAGAAATGTTCTATAAAGAGGCTTCAAATCCCAAATGTAAGGGCATTCATTCATTCTAGAATTCTAATATTCTAGGATCCTTGCTCATTCCCTTCTCCCAGCTTCCTTCGGAGCTTACTCTGGAAAAATTGTAAGATTCCTCTTCAAATCTTATAAATAAAATCTTTTCTTTTACTTTGCATCTAGCTGTCTATCTGTGATCCTTACTTCATAACTTAGTTTTCCTTTAGTCGATACTTGGAAGGGGCGTTCCCCCTTCCCTTCTGGTATCAGAGCTTAGGGGAGGTAGAGATAGTTTATGAACTAGAAATTTTTGTTGCTTTATGAAGTTTATACTAATGTTTGAGCATGAAGATAATCTAGAAAATGTTCTAAAAGCAAGCATTATTATTCTGAGTATAATGTTGTATGTAGATAATCTAGCTGTCTATGACTTCTTGTTAAACCTTAATGATATCATAAGACAAAAGGCTCTACTGTATCTATGAAGTATTTGTAAAATAGTGGCATATTTATGCTATGAATAATACGTAAGGCAATGGTTAAAATATCTAGAGAATGAGATTCATGTTGAAATCTTAGTATCTAATTCACTTAGCAATAATAATTTTAGGTTCATAATATTATCTTTATAGTACCCTTGGTAATGATATTTGGCCTAAAAGGAAAAGGTTTATATTTGTTTATCTATATTTGACTATTGCTATTTTTTGTTGTTGTTGTTTGGTTTCTGCAAACATGTTTAAATCTCTTTCTTCCAAATTTTCCTTTTTAGGATCTTCTTCAAATAGTTCTTCTAAAATTAAATTTAAGGAAGACTCCAAATTTATTTTCAAAGAGCAAATTGATTTCAAAGATATCAACCAATAGATTAATGATCGGGAAATGACCAAGATTCAAAATAATGAACTTCACAAATAAAACAGAGGATTTTTTAATAGATCTACTTATGTTATAAAGATTATTGAAAAATTCCTAAATATTGATCCTTCTTAGGAAGAATTTGATATTTTTTCTTGGAAAGATCTTGCAAAAATGAACTCTAAATATAATTTTTTACATATTGGCTGTATTCAAGTAGCTGCTAGACCTATGACTAGGTTAGGCTTAGATACTACCATTCTGATATGGCTTAGAGATGCTAGGCATTTAAATTTTGATCACTCATTGCTACGAGCTATAGAAACTAGTGTATCACAAGGGTAGATGCATTTCAACTATTTTCCTAATATATCTATTTGCCAAAGAGAGAATCATAGGCATACCAAGTTATTTGGATACAATATGGTTTTTGGATTATTACCTATTATATACAAAAAGTGGCCTCAAGAAGTCACAGTAGATTTGGGGCTAGCTTGCCCTTCACATCGTCAAAGGCACTCAGCGAGCTTCGCTTTGCCCATCAGAGAGCAGCACAGTGAAGTTGTCCTGACTCTATCCTGTGAAGCAAGCCCTCGCCTCGCAATGCAACAACCCAGTGACCCAGTGAGAGGTTCACAAGACTCGCTCGCCAAATAGCCAAGCACTTTGCTCGAGCTTGCTATCTTGCTATAGCGATTTCCATGACGTCCCAGGGCCAGGAATTCCAGCTCGGGATGCCCAGCACCTCGCTTGGCACAATAGCACTAAGCAGCAAATGCAACCAGTCAAGTCTACAACTGACCAAGGGGGCAGAGCTCTGTAAGCAAAAACTTTACTAAAATCATTTACACCAATAAAATCTCCGTCATGGATGTAGGGTTTGGGACCACCTGGATTTAGCCGACCACGTTAAACCCTGTGTCATCTTCTCTACTCTTCTTTTTGTCTTTGTTTATCTCGCTGTTCCATCACATTTGAATTGGATACAGGATTGAGATCCTGAAGAATCCCCCCGTTAGCTAGAGTTTGGAGCATATCCAAAATCTGATGTCAACATTTTGGTGCCGTCTATGGGGATCTCATCTATTCTAGTTCATTCCTGCTACAATGACCAAGGGAAGAGTCACTAGAGCCTCGAATGCATGCCCCCATCCTTCGGATGGCCATGTTTTGACAATAGACTCATCTACCGCTCCTATCATCAGAGCGACTGCTGGTGTCACTCCAAGTAGTTCAATGCAACTGATTTTCACCGTTGATGGTGTCGACAGACCACAGACCTAGCTTCAGTGTCAGGAAAAACTTGAGCACATGATGGGAGAATTGACTAAGACAGTCACGTCATTGGCACAAAATGTGCAGAGACAAGCTGAAACCTAATGCCTGGGCTATCTAAACTAAGGCAATACCTAAGCTCGTTGCTCACGGGAATGGACCCTAAGTTGTGACCCTCGAGACAATGGAGACCAAAGTGTCCAGCAGTCACCCAGCCGACCCTTTGGGGAACGGGACTCGTTAGTCGGGGAGCTGTTTCAGAAGATGGCTTAGTTGGAATAACACCTCCAAGCCCCGGGTGACCGACCTCATTGTGAAGAGCGATCGCCACTTTCTGAGGAGATCAAAGCTCGAACTCTCCCTCTTAGACTTAGAGTCCCTACAATCCCATTGTATAACAGGGATTCTGACCTATATGATCATCTGGACTTGTTTAATGTTTAGATGGATTTGCAGATGACCGACCCCCTAGTTAAGTGTTAGGTTTTTCCAGCCACATTGGGAGGCATACCTCTAGCCTGGTTCAGAAACCTCCTAGCTCGTTCAATTGATAGTTGGGAAGACTATCAATAAAAGTTCATTAGCCAGTATCGAGCACTGAAAAGACAATTAGTGCCCCCTTGCCACCTCGCTACGGCCTTTCAGCACAGGCAGGAGTCGCTGAAGGACTATATCGCTAGATTCAGACACGAGGATAATTCGATGGAGAATTTATCTGAAGAAACCATGTTGGCCACCATCTCCGTGGGACTTCACAAAGATGGAAAGCTATACAAGAGTTTGTATAAGTCCCTGGTGAAGAACCTCACCGAGTTTTACGAGCAAGCTGCTAAGTAGGTTAAATGGGAGGAAACCTTCGGCTTAGAAAAGTCTGATAAGAAGGATGAAAGGGCCAATCCCTCTCACGATAAGAAGAGGAATGACTCAGACCAAGAGGATCACCACACCGAACGGGCGGCAAGGAAATCCAAAAAGACCAAGGATGAATAACCTCAATACTCGAGCCGTTTCGAGCATTATAGCCTGCTCTTGGATCCCCAAGATAGGATTTATTTGGCAGAAAGGGATAAGGAGAATTTCGGAAGGCCAAAGCCCTTAAAGACTCCTTTTAGGCAGAGGAACAAAGATGAGTTCTGTGCCTATCCTAATGAGGCTAGGCATGGGATGTCAAATTGTCTGGCCCTCAGAGATGCAATTGAAGATTTGATCTAGAAAGGTCGCTTAAGGGGATATGTAGTGCAACCTATAGGGCAACCCCTCCAGGCTAGCGCTAACCAAGAACCGGGGGGCTCGGTCTGAGTTATATACTGACATTGTATTCTAAAATTTTGGGGTGAATGTAAATTTGATTATTTTGTTAAAGGCTGCTTGTTAAATTGCACGATGTCAGTTAGTTTCTTCTTCCTCACCTTTAAGTATTTACAACATCCGCAGCTCTCATGCAACTAATTTACTCAAAACTTTACAAAGGATTTCTCTGCCAACTATGACCTTTGGTCTAGTTGAGGGCCCCCAGAGCTTGTTCCGGAGAAGAATTGACGAAAATTTAGCCAGTAGGGCTTCATGCTCGCTGAGGTGCGGAGGCACTAAAAAATACTCGCTGTGCCAGTGTGGCTTCGTGCTCGCTGAGGTGCGAAGGCACTAAAAAACACTCGCTGTGCCAGCGCAACTTCGTGCTTGCTGAGGTACGGAGGCACTAAAAAACATTCACTGTGCCAGTGCGGCTTTGTGCTCGTTAAGGTGCAGAGGCACTAAAAAATACTCACTGTGCCAGCGCATAGAGGCACTAAAAAACACTCTCTGTGCCAGTGCAGCTTCGTGCTCGCTGAGGTGCAGAGGCACTAAAAAACACTCAACGCTAGCGTGACTTTCATTGAAGCATAAAAGAATTGACAAATCGATTATTCATCTAGGGCAATAGAGCCTCGCAACTCCCATGCGACCTCCCTCTTTCACTCACAGCAAGTTGAGTACTCATAAAGATAAAGCATAGCCGATTGGCTAAAAAGAGAAATTTTATTAATCATTGGAGATGTACATACAATGATGCGCAGAGCATCTATTATAGTATTTGAAAGAAGAAAGATCATACAGCAAAAGACCTCATCCAGGCGAGGTAAAATTGTATCGAAAGAAGAAGTGTAGACATAACGACAAAAAACACGATGACTCGACATAACCATTCCTGTAAAAAGAGCAAAAGGTTAGTCACCGAACTCGTGCCTGTGGAAAGAGCAGCGACCCCAAAGTTGCTTCTACTTATATTCCTCTGGCACGTCCCCTTGAGCCAGGCTCAGAGCAAACCAAAAAGTCATAGAAGCCGGCTGGCCAGGTAGTAGCATCACAAGCAACGATCGAAGGAGGTGGCCCAAAGTCAACATGGGATCTCCCAGGAGCCCACCAGGTGGATCCTACCTCGAAGCCATGTGCAACGGGCTATCCATGTCTCCCGGCACTCTGCAACGGGCCATCCATGTCTCAGCAAGCTTCGTCAGAAGTCAAGTCACCAAAACACAGGGGGTTCTTCAATCTCCTTTATTGAGCTTATCTGAGGCGAAAGGGATGAATGCCCCAGGCTATAAAAAGACCCATTCGGCCCTTTGAAGAATCCAGAAGACATCTGCTCTGATCTTCATCCAACAGCCTAGAATGAGCGATGATGCCATGCCAATGGCCAAAAATGGCAAACAGAAGAAAGCATGGCCTAAAGCAGAACGAAAAGATATCTGACATGATACTTTGGTCAAGGGAGGACACTGACTGAAGATAAGAATCAAGCCTCAGAAACTTACAACTCCTAATCCGTGAAGCAAACCAAGAGTTGGGGGGCTTATGTTATATACAAAAAGTGTCCTTGAGAAGTCACAGTAGACTTGGGGCTAGCTTGCCCTTCGCCTCGTTAAGGGCACTCAGCGAGCTTCACTTCGCCTATCAGAAAGCAAGCAAGCCCTCACCTCGCAATGCAGTGACCTAGTAAGAGGTTCACAAGACTCGCTCGCCAAACAGCCAAGCACTCTGCTCGAGCTCGCTATCTCGCTACAGTGATTTCCATGATGGCCCCGAGCTAGGAATTCCTGCTCAGGATGCCCAGCACCTCGCTTGGTACAATAGCACCAAGCAGCAGACGCAACTAGTCAAGTCTACAGCCGACCAAGGGGGAAGAGCTCTGTAAGCAAAAACTTTGCTAAAATCATTTACACCAATAAAATCTCCGCCGTGGACATAGGGTCTGGTACCGCTCGAATTTAGCCGAACCACACTAAATCCTGTGACATCTTCGCTACTCTTCTCTTTGTCTTTTTTTTATCTCGTTGTTCCATCACATCTGAACCGGATACAGGCTTAAGATCCTAAAAAATTCTCCCGTTGGCCAGAGTTTAGAGCATATCCAAAATCCGACGTCAACAATACATGTAGTCATAACCTATAGGATCTAGTATAAATTATACAACTCGTTGTATTCAAGAATATTGAAAGCCCCTTTGGATAAGGGATACACAGCTTTTTGGTTAACTGATTATAGTAAGGAAAATGTTCAGGTACCCTTGAAAACACCCTGGGAAAAATTATCCATCCCCTCAAATTGGTCTTTTCAAAAAATAGGACCACCAAAAAATCAAAATTCCTAGCTTTCTAGAATTTTTTAACATAATTTAGGACAAGTAGATCTCTGCTTTAATAGAAATAGAACTAAACTAGGAAACCCTAGAATAATTGAAGTGGAGGATGATGGTACCTTTGCTTCATTGGAATCTAAAGTTTCTCAGAAAGAAACTCTAAATCCCCCTAGACATTCAAGCACCACAAATTCAACAATGTCTATGGGCTTGAGAAGTCTAGAAAGACTTTCTCAGCAATAGATCTTAAAGGATTAGAAAATACCTCTAGAATCCAAAACCAATTTATGACAGAACAAATTCCAAAGGAAAGGGTAAAATAGAGGATGATGTTGAGTCCAGTTTGGTTTCTCCACATCAAACCCCAAATTACACCCAAGACCCAGAGTTTCTATGATAGGATAACCTTTAAAACTTAAGAATGGACCCTTCTAGGTAAATAGAGAAGCTTTAATAGAAGACTTCTATTCAGAGGAATATATTCTTGAAACAACTTGGTTCTTAAAAATTTTTCAAGGAATCAAGAAAAAACAAATACATGACAAATGGGTGAATTTCATGGAGAAATTCAAGACTAATGTTCCCTTCTTCGATTGGTTTGAAGTATACATTCAGGGAAAACCAGAAATAGATTATTCATTTAGGTAATCAGTTAGTGTTACCACTAAGACAACCCAAACTTGGACAACTTCAAAAGGTGAGAAGATAAAGTCAGAACTTCCACCTCCTAAATCTTTTGTTATAGAAACAAAAGACCCTAAAAATCCTGCAAATGGCCTCTCCTTTTAAAATAAAAGATCCAAATGAATCTATTTCTTCAAGAGATATACAATCTCTAATGGGACAAACTAATTATACCAATAGATACGTACAAAACTTAGGATAACAACTCCTTAGTGAGCTTGTCCAAATAGGAGAAATCTCTAGAATAGAGAAAATCCTTAAGCAAATAAAACAACTTTTGTTCAAACCTCATGAGATTCCTTTTGATAAGCGTAGACAACTTAGGACTCATGAAGTAGAAACATCAAATAAGGAAGAAATAGCTAAGATCACTTAGATGATTAAAGATCTAGATAGAAAATTAGAAAGAAATGTAGTTACCCCTGATTCACCTATAAGAGATAGCTCTAGTAGAAATCTTAGAGCTTTAGATAAAGCTTCAGAAATAGCCTCTGAGGAGGAAGAAGAGCCTAAGGTACAAACCCTAGGAATTATAGCTCCTTGGAGACCTAAATAACTAACTTTCCAAAATACTTTGGAACCCCAAATATCTCTTGTTTAGAATTCCTACAATGGGAATAACATCTATGAATGGAACATAGATGACAAATCTGAATATGAGATCATCCAACTCTTATAACAAATGACTATGGTTAGTATAGCTTACTAAACAATGCATGGATGTGATGATTCTGTAGTCATTCATGTTTTAATAGCTAGATTTACTGGCTAACTCAAAGGATGGTGCAATGACCATTTTACAAGTTTAGAAAAATAATAAATCTATAGTGCTCTCAAATTTGATAGTTAAGGATAATTAGTATTAGGATAAGATAGTAGACCTATTCCTGATGCTGTAAGTACCTTAATCTATACTATAACTAAATAATTCATAGGAGACCCCAATCTATGGAAAGATAAATGAGTAGAATTGCTTTCAAATATGAGGTGTAAAACCTTTAGCAATTTTAGATGGTATAAAGATACCTTTTTCAAAAAAATTTACTCTTGGGCTGATAGCAATCAACCCTTTTGGAAAGAAAAATTTTTAGCTAGTCTTCCTAAATCTTTAGGAGACGAGGTTAGAAAGAAAATTATGAATAGGTTCAATGGAATTATTCCTTATGAACAACTTACTTATGGATAACTAGTAGCCTATGTCCAGAAAGTAGCTCTCAAAATCTGTTAAGAAGATAAGATCCATAGGCAATTAATTGAAGAAAAAGCCCTTAACCAAAAAGGGTTAGATCTTTTTGTGAGCAATTTTGATTTTCCTACCCTAAAATGTACAAACCTAAGCAGAAGTGTAAGGAAACAAAGGTGGAATCCAAACCAAAACCACAAACTTGTAGGAGTAAAACCTCAGGAAGAACTTTTAGGAGAAGACCTAGGTACGCTTCTCCACCAAATACAGATACAAGACCTATTTGTTTTAGATGCAACAAACCATGCCATATAGCCAAATATTGCAAATTAGACAAAAAGATTAGGGGACTTGAACTTGATGAATAAATAGTCAATCAAATCAGCAGTTTACTTGCCGAATCATCTTCAGAAGAATCCTCTTATGAAGATGAAGAACAAGTTCAAGAGACTAACCAAATCCAAGAAGATGATTGTTGTTCTTTAGAAACTAAAGAATCAGAATCATCTGAAAACTAAAATGTTTTAAATGTTCTTTTTGTAGAACAAGAACTCCTTTTCAATGGCATCTATAAATTACCAGATGATGACAAAAAGAAAAATTATTTACAAGAGTTCAAAAGGACTCTTGAAAAACCAACCTCTTCAAAACCACTAGTCTTGAACAATTACAATTTTAAAAATGTTTTAGAAAGATTTAACTCAGAAAAGGGTAAACCTGTGTTACCTTTCAAGACTTACAATCTAAGGTAAATCTTCTCAGAGAAGAAATAAAGGTTTTGAAAACCCAATAAAATTATTTTCATCAAATGTTTTCTGATTTAAGAAACAAAAATAAAATTGGAAATGAGGATGAAGATATTCATGATAAGAATATGTTTAGATTCACTTCCACTATTAAAATTTAAAAATGGTATGTCTGAATAGAACTCATTGTTAAAGATACAATCAAGACAGTAGCCTTATTTGACATAGGTGTTGATCTTAATTGTATCCAAAAAGGACTAGTGCCTACCAAAAATTTTGAGAAAACAAAAGAAGGACTTAGATCTGCTAATGGAACTAAGCTCCTAATTCAATTTAAACTTTCAAATGTCATTTTAAAAAATGATTTTCATGATTTCAAAATAGATTTT
>JANHAO010019290.1:0-13284 GCA_026873985.1 Saraca asoca
AAGGGAAAAGATAGACAAAAACTACAAGTTAATGACTAATTAAGAGATAAAATCAGGTATTTTTATAGGTACATTTTCTACTTATTACTTGTATATTTATTATTTAATGAAACAAAATTGTAACTTGTAAAATTACACTTGTAACCTCTCAGCTTCTATAAAATAGTGGAGGGAGATCACTATAAAGAGGCCAGAGATAGATACTGTAACTTTTTCAGATTTTCTCTAGATATACAAAAGCTATCGTGGACGTAAGGATCAGTGCTGTCCAGTTTTGGTCAAACCAAGTTAAAAATCGTCTGTATGTTTGTTGTTCTTGTTTTTCTTTGTTTTCTGCATCACCAGAAGCCCATCTTGCGACCGGAATATTATTTGAGGTACTCTAAATTATTTTCGTTGACTAGAGTTTGGGCCTTACTAGATTTTACCATCAACATTCTAGAAAAAGGAAATTACAATAAGGCCCCAACGAACTTAAAGATTTTCACTTCAGCTCCTTAATAATTTTTTTTTTAGGTATTACAACAGCAAAAACAAAAATAGAGAAAAACATTTTCAAATAACACTCCTTGCTCCTTGCATATTTGACTAGAAAAAAGAATTGGAAAGGCTGAGTAAACATATTGGCTGTAATTGCTTGGAGAACAAGAACCATCTACTAAAAAGAGCTGCAAACTCGTCAGTGATCCTTGTGATGCTTTTCTTGTTTGACCTTTACCTTTGGATACACTGAAAATTCCAAAGAGAATATCAACACCCATTTAAAATCAAACTATTTCAAATGAGCAGAAAGCAAGAAAAATGCAACCTGATGGCCGAGTTGTTGAGTAATCAAAACTCAAATGGTGAGGGATCAGTTCACGAATATGAGGGAAGTTGCAGTTTCCTTCGCCTGGTTCATTATTGCCAATTAATCCTGTTATAGGCATTTTCTGGTACTATGTAAAATAGGGTTGCAAAAGCCCAGCAGACAAGGCCTAGCTAATAGAGGCCTAGTCCACGTAAGAGAAAAGCCATTCCAAGAACCAGCTAAGGTTTGCTAATTGCAACCTACAGGAGCCGACTGACAGAAGGTCTGCAGAAGCCGATTTGCAGGATTAGCTTTTGTAGGACTCTGCATAATAGCCCCACCATAAAAAAAATAGGGAAGAATTCATTGTAAAAGGGAGGAGAGTTTTCTAAGAGTTGGGGGCCTCGCTAGAGAGAAATCTCTGTAAAAATACTGTACACAACAAATATTTTTCTAACAATAACATCTTCCGTGGATGTAGGGGTCAATGAAGAGACTTTAGCTGAACCACGTTAAAAAATTCTCTTTACCTTTGTTGTTCTTCCTCTTCTTCCTCTAATTTCTACATTTATTTGATTTTTACATCTGTCTGATACTCACACAACCAGATTGCAATTTGGAGGTTCAAGAACTACTCTGGTTGACTAACATTTGGGTCTACTGATCCAAATTTTATTGTCAACAAATCCAACATTTCAAAGACAAATATCGATTAAATTTTGTGAAATTGAGTGCGAAATCGGAGAAGGTTGAAGGGAAGAGAAAGAACAATAATAGGGTTTCATTCATGACAAAAACAATTCGTGGATTAAGTGAAAAAATCAAGTATTTTGTGGCGGTTCAATACAACCACGGAAAAATAACAAGTGCCTAGCAATGATTCAATATAACCGTCGCTAAATTTTTTTAAAAAAAACCATTTTGTCCAGTCTATTTAGCGGATTCTTAATGACAGTTTAAGTAAATCATCGCCCTTGAACTACCATTAAAAATCATTTCTATAATAGTGAGAAGATAAATTTCTCTATTTTATCGATTAATGATCAATCAAAAAACATATTTTTATGTTATTTTTCATTGTCAACAAAACCAACTCATAATATAACCTATATATATATATATATATATATATATGATAATGATAATTAAGAAGGGGAGCAGCAGGAAACACCATTTATGTATCTGAGAAGTAGGGACGAAGATACCTTCACAGAGAATATTTCTCTTTTCCTAATACATGCGTCATCAGCTGCCAGACCACACTTGTCAATAGTAGTATCCACCATTTTTATAGCTGTATTTTTTGGATCCCCTCTCTCTAATTATGGAATTCTTTGAACTTCTTAATTTCTTTCTTATACGATTATATTGCCTAAACATGATCTTCTGCTTCATTCTTTGTGTTGCATACTTCACTGCGTATGAACAATGAATCAATCTCTAATTGTATCATTTTGTCTTCTGCTTTATTCTTGTTTAGGGCATCAAAATTTTGTCCCACAACTATCTTTCTTTTTTTTTTCTTTTTTTTTTTATGCAGGCAAGAACAGAGCTTCTGACTTGATCTTTCAACATTTTTAAAATTATATATTAATATTATATATTTGTATGATTTTTTTTTAAAAAAAATTATATAATCCCCGAAAATTTTTAGTTAAGATCTAATATTAGACACACGATGCTGATTTTAAAAAATTATAATGTTTCTCAATTAAAAAAAAAAAAAAAGATCCGGTAGAGTAAGAAATAATGACTTAAAAAATTAAGGATAAATGATGATTGGGAAGACTAATGATACTCTCTACTTGGACCAATAATCATTCAATTACCTAAAGTAAGTTTAAAAACAGCTCTCTCATTTATTTATGGGGATTGGTAACTGTATAGCAGATATATAATTATATATGTGTATGTTTAATGTTCTACGTTATTTGGTTAAGTCGGAATATATATATATACACAAATCAGATTCGAATGTGGTGCAACTTTTTAATTAGTGGTGTGTTTTGAGAAATAAATAATTACTTTTTACGCATCAAACAAATGGAATCTTCTGTTTTTTTCATCATAACAATTAGTTGATCCACAGTATGACGCACATATAAATTTAATTACCTTTAAACGTGCTTACTGTCTATTTAAAGGAGTTTATATATTAATTATTTTTCCCAATCCAGGTGAAACATGTGCCGTTAACGAGAATGCTTATCTGCCTAATCAAATCAGTAAGAGCTCAAAATGGGTCAGATACTTAGTGCGGGTTTGGCACATTATTAATAATTAATTATATAAATTTATTTTATGTTTAATAATATTTTTTAATAATTAATTATATATAATCTATTTTTATTTAAATGATATATAAAAAAAATTATTTTTTAACATTAAATTACTGAAAATGATTATAAATTAAGATTAAAAAAAAAGAAGATTTTATTGTTATTATTAGAATAAATACAGTAATGATAAAAGAAGATAAAAAATAAGAATAATATTGGTATAAATTTGAATGTTTTTCTTCTATAATTCTGTCAAAATAAAAATTATTTAAAATAATTTTTTATTTAATCGAACTTATTATCTATAATTGATTATGGAAATAAAAGTGCAACCAAACATTTTTTAAAATGTTATAATCTATTATTTAATCTATAATTGATTATTAAAAATTCTAATTATTATAACAAATATTTAATCAACGAAGAAAATGACACTAAATTTGAACTAACAGTTTTAGGCAACATAAGCATGTTTTAAGGAAAGTGAGTACAATAGCAATAAACTTCGATGGAGAGAATAATTTTTGTACATGCCAAGTGTTTGAATCTCTAATAATCTTTTTTTAACACTAAAAAAAATGCTATTTAAGACTTAATATTATATGACTTTTTTAACATTAGCGGCGTGATAACCGTGTCGTTATGTTAAAGTTCAAATTCATCGGCACTAAAAGCCCTTTTGCGTATAACAACTGCACCTTAGAATCTTTCTTCCCACCCCAACCTCTACGTCTTAGTGATATCCCCAGCCTCCATGCTTTCCCTCATCGACCTCGAATAACAACTCACTACTTTAATATTAAGCGGTAAGCTATTTGGAAGATTTTTTCTTCAAGAAGTGTCTGTTGTTTGTGGTAAGGAGTTAAGAGTATGATTTTGTGATTGCGATGCCCTACTTTTATCAGTTTGTATATAGATTTCATTTGGGATCCTACTCTTGTTCACGTGATTTGTTCTGATTTGAGTATCTAGTTACTTCTGTGTGGTTTGAAATATAAGGTTTGCCTGAAACTGAAATCCAAAGTTTAACCCTTGGTTTTGTTGATTTTAACTAGATATATCAGAGCATTGCTTTTAGGATTTGCGTACCCAAATGTTGTTTTCATTTGCTAAATTTTGGTACCCAAGTCATGCTTCATTTTATTCTTAGGCATTTTCAAAGGCGTAGGCGTAACTTGTGAAGTTAGTACTGTCTTTTGCCCCTTATTGCTTGTAATATGCCATTTTAGTGCCCTGCTGAGTGAAAAATGTAAAGAAAGTTCTTGAGGTCAGCAACTTATTATAAAAGCAGGCCGTGAATGGAGCTAAATTACTCCATTATATTGTTGATATTGTTTCTGATTATTTAAATGTTTTGGTATAACTTTAACTTATGTATATAGTAGCATCCCTTGTTAGTTTGTTTTAGACTTCAATGATTTTTCCTTTTGATGAAGTTTCAATTTGAAGGAAATTAAATTCATTTATGCTATTTCTGTTCAGTTACATACCATTCCCTGTCTCTTAATATTCTGGATATAGAATGATTCATCTCCAAAATATTTTCTGTTTCTTGGATTGAATCTATGGGACGGTTCACTAGAACAGCTTGGTACCATATTTCTGTCTTTCTGCATACTTGTTTCTGTTTTCTCAGCATTGATGAGCTTTCTTTTTGATTTGTGTCATCTTTTGCTTATGCCTTTCAAAGTAATATGGAATTGAGTTTCCTCAGATGTAATGGATATTAATCTGCAGAAAAAAAAATAAAAAAGACAGAAGATAACAACTTGGAAGGTGGAAGAAATAGATTTAAAAAATTAATTGATGACCTAAAGGCTGCATTTTTTTTGTTTGAAAATCAAGAGGATAGTGTCAGAATGCATGATGTTATTTGCAAAGGTGGTGTTGCAATTGCATCTGAGAATAAATATATGTTTTTCTAGAAATTTGGTTCTAAATCTAATGAATGGAGAACCTTGATCTCTTTCCAGGATGCTGTCAAATTTTCATGCCCTTTTCTTATATTAGCTACCTTTCTCAGAGGGCAAACACTCCAGACTTGCAAGTATCAATGATAAAACCTTATACTCCCAGAAATAATTTTTTCTAAGAGAATAGAAAAACTAATTTTTTTTTAGATTTAAGAGAACCAAAAATATAATTAGCTTTTTTTATTATTGGAAGTTCAGTCAGTGAATTTCTGCTGTCATATTTCCTTGATTGGCCACAATTTTAGACCTTTTAATATATTTGGAATCTGTCATATCATAACGATAGTAATGGATCAGTGTGATTGTGGCATTCTTGATGAATGTTGATAATGTTTGATCCAATTTGCATACTATGCTCACCGTTCTCACATCACTATTTTTCTAAAAATCCTAATCAAAAGTAATGGTAACAATTCTATAATGAAGTTTAGTTTTTTTTCTTCAATCCCCTTTCAATAGAGTACAAGTTTATGTATAACCAGTGCTACCAATCCGTCTTCAGTAGGATGTAAACACTTGGGACCTCTTGGCATTCTCTCTGTTGATATTCTCTTCAATAGGTTTTAAATTCTTTAATTGGATGTAAATATTTGGCCCCACTTGTTATATTCTCTATTGCTAGTAATATATTTGTTGTGGATATTTTTGGCACTGAATAAATAGGCTGGTAAAAATCTAATAAATAAGTTCAGTCAAGGAAGGCCCAACTCGAGGTCGTTGGAAGACATCAGATTACTTGAATAAGAGCTCAGGTCGTTGGACAACAACGCTTATAATAATCTCAAGACAATTGACAATGAGCTTTAATTTGCAGAATGAAACAAGCCATCTAGTCATCTTCTAGAAAGTTCACTGTGGTTAAATCTGAGAAAGGATCAACTTGCATGGCCAACTTATAGATATCGACTTACATGAACCAACTTACTATTAATTTATTATTCTTTTTGCCCTTTTTGTACAGCCCAACAACTATATATAGAGGGAGAGATCATTGTACAGGGAGAGGAGGGATCTTTAGACATAGAAACTCTCTGGAAAATATAGGGAGAATCATGATACAAACATGTACAAATAAATTCAACACTCAACAGAAAAGATTGAGAAATAAAATCATCGTGGACATAGGAATCAACATTTGATTTTAGTCAAATCATGTTAAAAATTCTCGGTATCTCCTTTTCCTGTTCTTCCTCTTCATCTCCCTCTCTCACTAGCTCTCTTTTACTCTTTACACTCATTAGATTGCAATTTGTGGCATCATTAAACTTTATTGGTTAACCGGATTTCGTCGTCAATAATATGTTTTCAAATACTAAACAAGTTAGTTTTTTTATTTAGATTTTTTTAATTTGATTAACCTAATAAATTTATATTTAATAAAAATTAATATTTAGTTAATTAAAAAATTATTAATTTATTTTATTTTTTAAATTTTTTAGAAGTTATGTACTTATATTTATAATTTAAATTAAGATAATTATTATTTCAATTTTTTTTAATAATTTTATATAAGTTTTTATTTATAACGACTTCAACCAATAAAATCATAATATTTGTTTTGCTGTATATTTTTAAAACATGTTGTCGGCTCACAACCACCGATGTTCTAGAAAAAGGTTTTTATTAGGAACAATGTTGTAAAAAAAAGGTTTGTACAAGACTTATTCGCGAATCTGATGATGACAACGCAAACCGGCAGCGTGGGTTGGTGAGAGTAGACAAATCCAAGAGACACGCATATGCATTATATACATATACATATATATATATATATATATATTTATTACTAATAATATACATATTATAGTATTCACTCTCAAATAAATATTATTATGCAACAAGAGCTCCACTTATCATAAGAGAACAAGTGAGAAAAATTTTAATTTTATTGTTATTTTTTCTTTTTTATTTCAATTTAAATTATAGATAAAATTTATATATTTATTTGTTTTAATAATAATTATTTATTCAAATCATTTATAACTGATTTTTAATTAAAATTTTTTAATTTTATTATTAAATTTTTTATTTAATTTTTTGAATTATCAAATAATATTTTGATTTCAAATTTTCTTAATAATATAAAAGTTGCAGTGCTCATTCTCAATCAAATATTACATGTAGTAAGTGTGTTCCACTTGCCACGAAAGAGTAAATGAAAAGAAATTTTAATTTTTTTATTTTTTACTAATTTAAATCATGGATAAGAATTATATTTATATGTTTTAACAATAATTATTTATTTAAATTATTTATAACTAATTTTTAATTTAATTTTTTAATTTTATCATTTAATTTTTATTTAATTTTTTGAATTATTAAATCGTATTCTGATTTCAAACTTTTAATATTTGAATTATTAATTTTTTAAATTATTTCAAATAATATTTTAAAATTAAATATAAAATTTTTAAAAAAATAATGCCGGTTAAAGAACCGCCACAAAATTAAATATAAAAATTTGGAAAAAAAATAGTGACAATTAAAGAATTGTTGCAAAATTAAATTGTAAATTTTTAAAAAATAATAATAGTAGTTATTTAACTACTGCTAAATTTTATTTTTCTAGCAGTTCCTTTTAACCACCGTCAATGTTGACTTGACACCATATTTTCTGACGGCTCTCATAATTGCTATCATTGTACTATACAATAGTTCAAACCACCATTATATACAGTTTGTAACCCCCACTATTTTAGGATTTTTTTTTTTTTTGATAATGTAGGCTAAAATACTAATATTAAGTGGCAAGTAATTTAAGGTGTAGTTGTACAATTTCTTTGGAGATAAAGAAATTGTTCTATTTTTTAAGAGTATTTTCAATTCCTTCAAAATCTGATGTCTTTAATCATGAATTATATTAAGGGTATTCTTTTTATTGAGAGAGCTTCCAAGCCTGTTACAAATTTTACTTTTTATTTAACCATTCTTGTGGGTTGGAACCCTCCTTTTGATGGATGGGTATAACTTAATATTGTTAGTGCATCAAACAATAACCTAGGTTTGGCTAAGTGTGGAGGATTAATTAGAAATGATCAAGGTAAATTGGCTTATAGATTTTCTTATAATCTTGGTGTCTGCTCTTCTTTTTCTGCAAAATTATGAGGTGTTATTAATGGTTTAAAACTTGCTTAACAAAAAGGCTTTAAATAAATCCTACTTGAAATTGATTCTTTATGCCTCTTTTAAAATTCTGAATCACAATGTCTTTGTTGGCATCTGAAATAAAGGACTTCTTGCACTTTGTTTTGAGTCAGTCAGTAGATAGTGAAGAGTGAAATTTTATCATACATATAAAAAGTGTAATGTGACTATCAATTAAATGGCATCTCATTTTTTTTTTCATCTAATTTGTTTATTTTTCTATGGTACCTCTCATATGGGACTTAATCCTCTTTTGCTAGGTGATACTTCTAGGGTTTTTAACTCTTGTTAGATTTTTATATAATTTATTTTCTTTTTCTTAGGCATTACAGCCCCTTTCAATAAAAAAAGAAAACAAAAAGGAGTCTACTACGCAGCCCAATTACTGTGTCGTTTAAAAGCTCATTAGTAGCTGTAAGCAAGCTTGATTCTTAAATTTGCCAAGTTTTAAATGCCACGTGAATCAGGCAAGATGTATAATATAATAAATAAGTTAAATTATATTCTAGGCTACTGTAGTTTCAATTTTTTCTCAGTAAGTACTTGTAATTTTAATATTTAGAATTGGGTTACTATAATTTAAAATCATTTCTAATTAAATTATTTTCATTAGAGTTTTGTTAATTTTTAATAACATGGCGAATAGTTTGATAGCTGGCTCACTAAAATTTGGAATTACATTTTTATAATTTAAAATAGTTTCTAATTAAGTCTTTATCACTTATTTATTTCATTTCTTCATCTCTCTTTTTTTTATTTTTCTTTTTTTCTTCTCTTTTTTAAATTTATTGTAGTGTATATAAAATTCTATTTTCATTACACTAAATACTTAATAATAGAAAATCTAAAATTTGTATTCAATTATTGTACTTAATTTATGTAAACTAGATACACTTATAAACTTAATTTTTATAAATTAAATGCATTGTAGTGCATTTTATTTAATAGTAAATTAAAACTAGTGTTATAGTTTTATTTAGTTAAATTTTAAATTAATTTTAAATTAAAATTGATATTGTAGTTTTATTTAGACTCAAAATTTTTATAACCACACTTTCTTTTTTTTTCTTTTTCCTTCTTTTTTTATATTGTAGTTGTTATTATGAAAATAAATATTTATTTGTTTCTAAAATTTTAACTTATTAAGCTATTTTAATAACTGGTATGAAAAAGTAAATAAATTATTTTTATAATAATTACATAAATTACTAAAATTAATAACTATTAAACTATTTATTTTTTTCATAATAATTACTAAAATAATTTAATAAGTTAAAACTTTAGAAAGAAATAAATAATTTTCCGTAATGATTACTAAAAGAAATATATTATTGTTCTTGTTTGAACATTTTAAAATCAAAATTTATATTTTAATCCTTTGACTTATTAAACTGTTTTATTAATTTATATTCTTGTTCTTATTTATTTTTGTTTAAATTTTTTGAGGTTCCATTTATTAAATACAGTTAATTTTAATAATAAAAATTTTAGAAATAAATAAAATATTATTAATTGTTGTTTTTATTAAATATTTAAAGTATTATTTATTTGAACTTCTAAATAATCATTCAGTTTACTTTATCATCCAATTTATGCTTCAAGTTTTATTAATTGTTATTGAAATTTTATTTAATTAAATTTTAGGATTGATAATAAGAGCCCGGTTAGAAACGATTTTAAACTTTAGGGACTCAATTCTAAATTTTAAAACTACAAGTATCCATTTAAAAAAAAAAAAAAAAACTGAAACTATAGGGTTTATACTGCAATTTAACCTAATAAACGTAAACTCAATGAATCTTAAGCTTTGGTGCTTTTGATTGGACACAACATATGGCTTTAATGAGATTTACATCCCTTTATGTCTTGGCCGGGTAGCTCCCTAGCCAAAGTTGTGTGGTGTATGCTTACCACTCATGACCAACATACCAACCCTCAAACCAACTCAAGCCATACTTGAATAGATAAATGAGACAATGTAGATTTTGTTACCTATACAATTAAATCATATGCACAACATGTTTGAAGACAACATAAATTTGCAAATCAAAGTAACTATGCATATCGAGTCTCAAGAATGCCCTACAAAAGTAGCATCTAATACGCAATAAGTAAGGGACAATCAAATAAAGAGGTGTAATACCCTAAATATTCTAATAATAATAATAATAATAATAATAATAATATCAAATTTTAGCAATAAAATAAGGAAAATAAAATTTTTAAAGAATTTGAAATTATAAATTTGAAGTTACGAGAGACTTAGATATAATGGAAATAGAAAGTATAAAATTTTGAGAATTAATTTTTATAAAACTTTGAAGATGTTAAATTAGGATTATGGATATAGATTAAGTAAAAAATTAGACCTATTACGAAGGAATATAATTTAACTAATTTATATTAAACTTTTGTGATTATTAGAGATTGGCAAATATGTTAAATTTGAATTTGAATTCAAAATGGGAGAAATAGGACAGTTACTAAAAGGGAAAAATGATCAACTTGTAGTTATTGAGAAGTTGACCAAGTTTTCCCATTCTACCCTCCAATTAGCTAGCTTTGCTTTCCTTTTTCTTGGAGTTCAACTTAATGAAATTATGCAGACTCATTCATCCTCTTCCTTAAGCTTCCAACTCTCTCTGGCTTCACTCTCTTTTTATAAGTAAGCTCATCGACTCTTCCTATTTTTTTCTTAAATCTTTACTGTCGAATCTTTTCTTCTTCCTCTTTAATTTGATAACAAAATCATGTTGATTCATTAGGTGAAACTTTAGAAATAAATTTTTAAAAGTTTTTGCTACTATTCATGTCACTATTCAACCTATAAATCAATTTAGTTTTTCTATCATTTTAAAGCTTGAATATGTTAGATAATGCTAGTCTCTTTTAAATTGAATCCTAATCTGTATATATAAGCTTAGTTGAAAAGAGAAATCTTTAGAAAAGTTTAGGAGCTAATAAACTCTTTTTGCGTTCTTGAAGAGTATAGACAGATTTGATGTGACTAGATGCACCTTTGTATTTCCAACTAGCAAGTTAAATATTTCTTTCCATTCTTGTGAATTAATATATGTTTCTTGATTGTGATCTACTGAATAAATGAAGATAGTTGATGAGAATAGATTATGTGATTGTAAGTATGATTTATGATTAAATGATTTAATCAATGAACTAATTAGTTCATGAATGAAATGAATAGGTTTGTGTATGTTGGAGCCAATAAAACATGTTGAAATAAGGTCTTATGGTGAGATTTTGCCTTATAAATAGCTTCCCCTATTCTTCTACTATTTACATACAAAATTTGCTCATGTGAGTCAAATTCCACCATTTTGAACTGAACCCATGATCATGCTCACAGAAACCCAGTAGTTTTTCTTAACTGATTTGACTTGAATTTTGAACTAAAATTTGATGATTTTAATCGAAATTTCTTGCCCTGTTTTTCAATTCTGATCATGATTATGATCATGTTTGAAATTAGACTTCCTAAAAGTTTTCAAATTTTGGCAAGTAGACTCGCATTTTTAATTATATTTCTGTTGTATACTGAAAAACGGCCCCACGAGGACGAGCCCACGAAGAAAACGAAAGTGAATCCTCGCAAGAAGTTCTCAAGAAGCCTCACAGTAAATAGCAGAAAGCGGTAATGGCAATAGTAATCATGAGCGTCAAATCCTGTCTCGCTCGCTCGACCATGGTTCGAAGGGCCACCCTCCGGCAACAGCACGACTCAGCGAGCAATGGGTTCAAGGATCGACCAAGTGATCGCTCTACTTGCACTTGCCCCCCAGTGACCCTCGCGGCTTCTCCAAACTGTGAAGCCCTCGCTTGAGACAACAAAGTGTTTTGCCTGACACGATGACAGTTGCAAGCCTACATGCGGGCCTAAGAAAGCCTGCTTCACAGCCTATTACCGGGATACGGTCTTTTCACTATCCTTCTCATTTATTTGATGTAACACAACTATAGCAGGTAATTAATGCCTGAAGCTCATCCTTCCTCTATAAATAGGATGGCATTGTTAGAAAAGGGGAGGTGTGAAAAAATCCCTCTGAAGTTACAATAGAAAATTCTCTACCGTGGACGTAGGGTCCAGTAAACCTAGATTTAGCCGAACCACATAAAATCTTGCGCCTTCCCTCATATTTTCTTCTCCTACTTACCCAGTCGTTCAACCTTTCATACACACTAATCCAGAACAGGTCCGGGATCCTAAAGAATCTCCTGTTGGCCGGAGTTTGGGATACTAGCCAAAATCCAACGTCAATATTTTGGTGCTGTCTGTGGGGACCCCATCTGTTCTAGTTAATTCCTCATTCCCATGGCTAAAGGAAGAGTTACCAGGGCTTCTAGCGCACGGTGCCAAACACCCGACGGCCATGTTTCGATGGCAAGTTCATCCACCGCCCCTGTGGCAAGAGCAGTCGCTGACTGCCCTCAATTTGGTTCGGTGCAACCGATCCTTGCTGCTAATAGCACCAAAAGGTCGCAGGCTTGGCACCAGCGTCAAGAAAGACTCGAGTACATGATGGGGAAACTGACTAAAATGATCTTGTTATTGGTACCGGTGCAGACCCAGAATGTGAGTGCATAGGTTGAACCCATTATCCCCGAAACAGAGCGCTCCGGTGAGATGAACCAGGAGCAGGAGCTATATTGTCACCTATGCAACCATCATGACGGAGTAAACCATCAGGCCCCTAGTTAAGAGCTGGGGGGCTTACGTGCCTTGGTGGAAGGTCTCCTTTGGAGAGTCAAACATTTGGAGGACTCCCCTTGAGCCCGAAACGACCAAGAGCGTCTCGGAGAACAAACCCCTTTTTCTAGGGAAATCATGAGGAAGGCTCTGCCATATAAACTAAAGGTCCCTGCTATTCCGCTATATGATGGGGAGACAGACCCATGCAGCCATCTGGACTTGTTTAATATCCAGATGGACCTTTAGGCTTGTAGCCCTTTGGTCAAGTGCAATATTTTCCCTGCTACTCTGGGAGAAATGCCTCGTGCGTGGTTCAAGAGCCTCCCAGCTCACAGTATTGGCAGCTGGGGAGAGTGTCAGCAAAGGTTTGTCAACCAGTATCAGGCACTAAGA
>JANHAO010019291.1:0-13272 GCA_026873985.1 Saraca asoca
ATATTATGCAGATATAACAAAATATAATAATTGAATTGCCTTTAAAATGTAATATAATGTATGCAAAACAATCATCTTATGATTGACTTCTAGGGCATACACCAACATGAAGCACTCTACTAATGAACCTGAAGAGCTTCACAAGCATTTTATAAGCCAGACAGGTTCGCTGGAAAAACCAAAGGATAATTGGTTGCCTCCAAATTGGATGGTCTGAATATAATTGGATTGCCATGCTAACGGCTAGGAATCATGCTCAGAAAGAAGTATGGTTTGGTTCAGGTGAAGTGAAATTTGAAGTGACTACACGATAGGTTACACGCCGAAGACTTTGACTGCATAGTCGTCCATGGCTAAAATTAAAAATATCTTCTGGTTTTAGATTTGGAATGGGCCGAATAAGGATCCAACAATATAAACTTATCCATGCGGCATTCTAAGTCTCGCAAGGCCCCAGTTCGCCAGAGTTGCGCCTTGCAAAAGGAAACGAATGCACAAGATAAAAGCTAGAGTTACAGTATATCACAGCAGAGTGAGCTTTTGCGAGCAGAAGTCCAACTCCCAGTCCACAAAATGAACTGATTGTTGAGAGGCTAGTGTTATCAGTAGAATCTGGCACTATGAAGTGGGCTGGCAAAAGCCCAGAAGGAGCCGAAGTCTGACAAAGGGACGAGTTTGCCAAATTGTGAGGTCATTGAGCAAAGGACTCCAGCTCACTGGCTGAACAAGCTCGAGGTTGCAAATTAGCAGTAGCCTCAGCATGCGAGCTCCAGCTCACTAGGACGCAGCCTCACCCAGCTAGAAGCTCGTCGAGGTCAAGCATAAGGCCAGTAGACAACTTGTACTGTCATTTTGTAAAATACGACCATCAGGCCCCACACATAGAAAGCAATCTGTAGAAGCCAGTTTATAGTGCCCTAGGCAATCTTGTACATTTAATATTTGATGTAACAAATGTACAGTTTATTTAGTTCCATTTGTATCCCTCTATGTTTTTATAAATGTGGGGTTAGGACCATTGTAAAAAGAGGAAGAAGAGACTAGTAGAAACTCTGCCGAAAACCATAGCCAAAGCTCTGTAAGCATTCCTTCAGACTAATAAAATATCTCCATAGATGTAAGGTTTGGTGCTGTCTGGATTTAGCCAAATCATGTTAAACCCCTGTGTATTTCTTTCTTCTCCTCATTCCTCTAGCTATTCAGCACCTTTCTATCACCTCAACAATCAGGAAACAGTTCGGGTCCCAAAAGAACCCCCTCCGTTGGCGGGATTTAGGTTTAATCGAAATCCACCATCAATAGTGGTTAATTAAACAGCACACCCATCTACTACTTTATATGAAGTTGTACCTTTTGTGTAACTTTTTATCAATTAAACAATCTCATAGTAATTTATTTTTGGGTTAAGCTTAGCATGTATTAAAAAAAATTCATATCATATGCATTTTTGTAACTTTAATGAAATTTTTTTATATTTTTATGAATTTTTTTTTGTTAAAAATTCTAGCTTTTATTGAAAAGGAGAATTTTTTATTTAAAAAAATTGTTGCAATTTTAGTTGATTGAACTCCAACTTGGATATATGTTACATATAAAAATTGTATTTTTTAAAAAATATTATAAGATTTTATATATAAAGTTGCAATTAAAAAGTGTGCAATTGAATTTATAAAATATAAAAATAGTTTCAATATTTTTCATTTGAAATTATCCATTATAATATCTAATGGATTTATTTGATTTTTTTTTATAGTTGTTTGCAAATTTCATTACAATTTTTCCATTATAATTTATCTTTTATTAGTTTATGGTGAACTTATTTGATAGTTGCTTACAAATTCTGTTGTAGTTTATGCATTTGATTATTTACTCTTTTAGTATTATTGTTTCGTCTTTTTTTTTTATAAATAAACTAAAATATCATTGTTTATTGATATAACATATGGTGATTTCAAAAACTTAAATTTACTTGTAATTGTATTGCATATAGTATTTAAAACCATTTATAATTAGTATAGTTGCTTGTATTTGTATATGTTTTGAAATCAATTTTTATACTTTCTAATGACATACATCAAATACATCAAATTTATTTAATTTGAAATTTCAAGTTACCTATTTCAAATAATATTGGCAAGTTGTAACAATTTTTTTCTTTTTATAATTTTAAAATAAAATGAATTAAATAATGATGTTAATATATTAAATCTATATAAATTAATAAATAACAAATTATATAATATTTTTATCCATGTATCGCACATATGCAAATAAGTGTGTAATATACTTTATATGGAATACTTTTTATAAAACGTAAAGCAGTAGTTTTTATCAAATTTTATAAAAAAAAAAATGGTTGCGTACAGCATAAGTATAGTACTTTTATATCACATTCAGTATGCAGTAAGCTAACGTTATTTTATTGTGATAAAAAAATGTTAAAACATTTCAAGAACATCAAGTTTGAGTGATAGGCCATCAAAATAAATTTTAGTAATAATAAGCTGATAAATAAATGCAATGTAACCAAAATTAATTCAATTCTAAATCTTTTGTATTTATGAATCTAGTGAATTTTCTATTGTTACTGTAAAAAAAAAAAAATCACTGTGGATGATATTTTAATAGGTTGTTTCACAGTGTATATTGACTGAGATGGCTAATATTTCCCAACCCGGCTAATTTGTCTCACAATGGGACAGCCAAAGTAAATTCACTTTCCTCCTCTCTTGCTGCTATTTATGTTGGTTGACAGTTTTTCTTAATTTGTTTTAACTAGGTGCATGTTCTGATGATATACCAAATCATAAAATTTTCTCCAAGTGAAATTGATACAAAACTTGTCAGTTGTCAACGAAGGGATCAAAAGACCCTTTTTTTTTTAATTTAAAACAAATGGGGTGTATTTTATGAGGCCCAGCCCAAATACTTATCCGTGACAAGTAAAGAAGGGAAATTGACATGGACAAGCATGAAAACTGATTGCTGGGCCAGGCAGGCTGATATCTGATGTGGGTTGGCCCAACGAGATGGCTTAGAAAAAAAAAATGAAGAAGAAATAACTGATCGAACGAACATTGAAATCCATTTACACTTTCCATATCTCTGCATTGAAATCAAGGGGATTGATCATGGCAAGGACGCTAGCAGCTCCCCTGATTTTTGTAATCGTCATGGCCTTTCAATACGCATCCTGGTGGCTCGAAAAGCTGAAGAAGGTATTCATTGAGCTTTTTTCCTTTTAAACGTTTCTTATAATTGTAAGGTTCTGATTAGAAGACCCGAAAATAAAGGAAAATGAGATTGAAATCCTAGGATATAGTTCGTCATTTTGCTTTTCGTACCCATATCAGTGTTACTGATTGAAAAAAATAATGTATTTTTTTTTCGAGTTTCTGGTACTTGGTGTAGTGATTTTTTGTTTGATAAATGAGCCGATTCATGATATTTTGGAGACATATCAAACCAGATTTGTAACGGAGGAGGATATCTGTAAGATGAAATGTTTGGTGTCACATAATTCTAGATGATATTCAAATTGTTCCCTTGAACTTTGGGACAATACTTTTCAAACTAGTTCGATTTTATGTTTTTACACTGTTTACTCATTAAAAAAGGACATGTTACTAGGTTCTGTATTTCCATATTTGGGATTTTCCTAGTTCTGGGTTAATTGAGTCAGATAATGTGGAACTAATTCCACCATAATGTGCACTTGCACCATAACAATCTAATGCTTGATAAGAATGTTCTCTAACACACTGGTGGTTGGTTGCTTTTGCTACAGAATGCATCCAAAACTGAAAAGGCAATGCAATTGCATGCAGAAATAAAGCAACTCTTGAGAGAGGCGGGCACCCTGTCGCAGTAAGTGATTCATATGCTTTTTATCCAATATCTCATCTAGCAATGATAAAGGATCTGAAACTGAATTTGCCTGTTATTGTATTTAATTTTTGTTGTGTAATCAAATTGTCTTGGTTTTATCCTAGAGATGATTAACTTTTCTTCCATTTTGTTTTGAAAAAATGTTGTCACTTGATGAGTTCCATTATCCAAGCATGTAATGTGCCATATGATGCATTATGATGGTAAAGCGTTATTATACTCACTTGATAGTTGATAATAATGGGTCCAGAAGTTGCTGGACCCTTCCTCTTGTGACATTTTTTCTGTATGTGATATTATAATAGTGGACAGGATAAGCTCAGAGTTAATGTCGGACTAAAAATGACTAAAAATACTAAGACATTCTGCATAGTATTGGGCTTCAGCTTAGTAGCAATGATAACTGAGAAGGAATGTATGCAATCAACTGCAACAAGAGGAGGAGGAAGGAAGAAGGTTTTTGTTTGATATTAGGGTGAGGGATAACTAACTATAAAACAGTATCTTTTTCTTTTTTTTTTTAAGAAAAAATAAATAAAATGAAACTATACAGCATGGTTAGAAGTTTGAGTTGTTATGGGTTGTTAAAGGACAAATGTATAATTTTCTTACAAAAGTCCATTATGCTTTCAGTTGCACTTTTTTCCTTTTTGCTGTAAGAGTGCATAGTGAAGAGAAACCAAAGCACTGGGATGAGAATATTGAGTTGTAGGTGTAACAAGAGGCGAGCATACAGTCAGTAAGGAAGACTTTCCTTCAACATTCAATTAATTTAAATGAAAGCCAAAACAGTTGAGAACAATACAATATTGTTTAGAAATGTAAAGCAAAGAAGCCAATACCCTGGCATGGAACTGTGAGCTTATTCAAGTTGAGACTCCAAGTAAATAGGACTGGGGAAAAGAAGGAGAACATGAGCTAAAGTCATATAAAAGGGATTCCTGAAGGATGTCAATTCAAATGTGGCCTTAGATGGAATAGGATGATGAAAGTGGGTTGATTAGAAGGAATGTATGAGAGATATAGACCTAAATGTTGTTGTTTCTTTTTTTGACCTTACGCATATGCTTTCAGTGAGTGCAATTTACTACAGATCTTTGTCGCACTAATCATGGAATTACTGTACACGGATGAGATTGACTTGTAGCTTTTAGTGCTATATATCATTATTGGCTCACATCAGAGTTGGACACATGCATGCCGCGACCTGTATATTGTCTAATCTTATTGTATTTGTCATTCATTATTGGGTGAAGCTGATTGTTTCATTTCAGATTTTTGTCTTGACTGCTGTATGCTTGGAGCACAAAGATTCAAGAAGTCTTAAAATGTTCTTTGCTTTCTATATATTGTATTTGATTGCTATTTTTGGAGCGCCATTTAATTTTAGTTTTATTGCCAACTTCTAGTTGTCAACTATGCTTTCAGTATAAATGTAGCTCTCCAGAGGAATATTTAAATTTAGTATTAACATAGAATTTGAATTCAAATGTATATATGAGAGTATGAGTCACCTATTCATGCTATCAGGCCATCAACCTTTGCACAAGCCGCAAAACTTAGAAGACAAGCAGCTGCTAAGGAGAAGGAACTTGCAAACTGTGAGTCTATGTTCTGTTGCACACCATTCTATATATTTTACTTTTTATCAAGGTGGACTGACTTATGGAAATTCCGTAATTTTGAATCTACTTTCAAGAAAAACATGCAGTCATGCGATTCATGCCCAAATAAAGCCAGAAATGAAACTGGTCCATTTTTTTACAAAGCTTTGTTCAATTGTTTGGAACAGCCAGAGATTATGAAGTGTGTTGAAAAGATTTCAGATAGACACTATTTGAGTTTGCATTATTGTTTAAATTTCTACTTCTCTATTCAAGTGTCTGCATGCACTCTATACTTGCTTATAGTGCACAATGTTGACAACAGATTAGTGTTCTACTTGTCCACTCGAAGAAGGTCATCTAAACTTAAGTGCTACATGTGCACTGTGCAATAGAAGAGCTTATTTTGAACTCATTGTTTTTCTTATTTTCCCCTTCTCCTGACAAGATTTTGAATTATAACAATATCAAAGAAATGCATCAAAATGAAGAGATATTTTCAGTTGCTTAGAAAAAGAAAGAAGAAAAAGATGGGGAAAGAACTCTTTAAAGTTGCTCGAACTTTTTAATGGTAATTTAAATAGTATACTGCTTAATTTAATAATTTAGTAAATAGTAACATCCTCGCTCTCTTTCCTGCATTACAAATCCAGTACACTGCTTAATTTTGATATTTTGGAAACATTAATTGTTTGCTTCACTCCTTTCCTGCATTATAAATCTAGTAATTATTTTCATTTTTATTTGGATATACCTGTTTCTATTCTGTTGCTTGTTTGTCTTACCCACAAGGATGGAAAAAATGATGTGCAGATCAAGATCTGCATGGCAAGGAGGTAAAACTGTCATATGATTTGTATCTGAAAGTTCTGTTCAGTTCAAAGGTATTTCCAGATATAACATTTTTATCAGCTTATAAATCTTATTTGTTGAGGCTTGTGAGATACTTATTAGGTTATGCCATGTAGGTTTTTGCATATGTAGTGCTGATTCTCTGGTTTTGGAGGGCTCCTGTGGCTATTATATCTCAGCAACTTGTGCAACCTTTTGGTAATGCAATTATGGTTAAATATTTAATTTTGTAGCCTAGGCTATCAACCGACACCGTTTTGGTTGCTGCCTGATTTATTAGCTTTCATTATATAAGTCTACCATTTTCTTTTCTTGGATACTCTTCTGGTCTATTTTCTGATTTCTGTATACCTACACTCTTTTGTAGGGGGATTATTATCTTGGATGAGTGGAGGAGTTCAAAACAACAATGTTATGGTACATAAGTCCAAGTGCCTTTGCTTACAGCTTTTTTTTTTTATTTTTTTGTGTATAAAAAAGGAAGAAATACTTGAGGAAAATGCTTGTTACTTGGCTCTATCTAAAGTACTGGTGTGAGTGGGATTTTATCTACTTTGTGATAATCTCTTGATAGTTGCCGTGGCATCATAAACCTATAAAGTTGAGCAGAAATTTATGGTAAATCACTCACTAGAAACTGCATGTCAGTTGAAGAATATTTGCTTCTGCTGTGATGTAGCTTGCAGACAGGTATTCTTTTATCTTGTTACTGCAAGGAGATCATGATATCATTGTTGGCTTAAGAACCTTTTTCTGAGTAGTCCCCTTATCAAGTACATCAAACAAATTGGGAAGACACAATGTGCATATCCCCTTATCTATTGCATCAAACAAATTGCGGAGACACAATCTGCATATTTTATCCTCTGCACACAGTATAAACCCTGCTCGCACAGAAATAGGATTTCTATCAGACCACTAACTTGAGCTCCATCACATCTCAATTTTGCTTTTGATCTTCATGAATAAATTAGCTTAAATATAACAATAATGTGCAATTTTCATAGATGTTTGCAGCATCGACCCTGCTAATTTTGAATCAATAAAAGAGAACGTATGACGCATCCAACGGTTTCTAAATGTCAATTACTCAATTGTAACTGATCTTCAAATTCCATTGCAGGTTGGCATCATACCTTGGTTAATACTATCTTCCAGGGTTAGCAAATTCATTTGCCGACTCTTCAAATAGCAAAATGGAGTATCATGATATTCATCTCACAGAGACAGATTGTTGCTAACTGCTTGGGCTGGTATCCTGGAGTTGAAATGAACGAAGAACAAAATGTTAATATATTTGTACTAGCAAGATTGCTTTTTATATTGTCTTCTTGATCTGTAAGTATTCCAATTTTTCTTCGTGACTAGAAGCCACGTGTTTAATCCCTTCTGCGTATGCAGGAAAAATTTTGATGGAATTCTTTGTTTTTTATTTTGGCTGACTTGATGTGCTTATTCTGTGGTAGAAATTACCGGTAAGTTATTAATGAAATTATTTTATTTCATGCATGGATGATATTTCTGTCTTTACCTATTTTGGACCATTGGACCTCCCTATACGGAGTTCTTTTTGGTTGATGCTTCTTCTACTCCTTACTCCATGGATATGGATTGTTTCTACACTCTATGTCCATTAGTAAAATAAAGGGGAGAAGGCTATCAAAGATTTTGGTGGTTTTATTTTGGATTTTTTTTGGCTTTTCTGTACTTTTTTTAATTTATGTAATTTTTTTAAATTTAAAAATTATTTATACTTCCATTTATCTTTAAATCCTTATAATTAATTTTATTTACATGTATTACTTAATTTATGTTAAATTGGTCATTAATATTAAAACTAATATAATGAGTTACAATATATATGTAGAAATATCCCTTCTAATTATCAAAATTAAACTTCTCTCCCTTCTTCTATTATAACAAGTAATTTTATAGGAAGTTTAAACTTTTAAGAGGTTAAATATTTTTACTGTTAGATTATCTCTTTTCATTGAGACTTGTCTTATTTATTTGATTTATTTACTTTGATATTTGAAAAAAAAAAAAAGACAATCCAAAGAGTTTGAGTTTTCCATGAAACTATCCTATTATAAATAAGACTTAATTATAATTTTGTTTTCTTAAATATAAAAGTTGATCACATTTAATTTCTCTTAAATTTAATATTTTATTTTGATTTTTGTGATATATAAGTGAGATCAGATCGGATACATTTGTAGCTTGTTGAAAATTTTTGTTGGCACGTGTAACGTTAAGTTAATAGTCACTTGAAAAGAAATTAATAAATAAAGTGATGAAGATGTTAAATTGAAAATATTTTTGTCTCTGGGTTACTTGATTTGTATGGTTAAGAATGCTATTAATTGTTTTCCATCATTGTCAGTTTGAAATCTCATTAAAATTATTAGTTAAAATTTTTCATAATCAAAATTTAATAAAAGTTATTAATCTGAATTTAATTAAATTTATATATTAAAATGATAAAAATAGAGCAACATATTTAAAATGGATCAAATATAGCCATTCGATAAATTATCGCATCAAATCAAAATTGTAATTAAGTAAAAAAAAATAAAAATAAAAAGAAAGGGCTCATAATGTTTTCGGCAAAGAATGCTTTCACGTCATCACTATCATTGGCGATCCGTCCATGATGGACTTGCCCTTCCATTGAAAAGCCGATGGTTAAGTCTTCTGCCACTCTGACCAATAGCTTTTCCAAGCCCGTTATATACGGGTTGACTATACTACCCTTACAATTAATCGGTCACGCCCAACCAATGAAGGTTATTTCTGTCGTTTGGGCGATGCTCGGTGTTTTGGCATAAACTGAGAAATTGGGCGCACTGGTTTGGACAAAGAAGCTCTCAAGTCTCAACGCTAATCAACTTAGTTAGGGTTTTATATTGAATTTGCACACAGTGACGCTGCTATTTTCGAATCATCTTCGATAATTTGTGTTCGAAAAAATGGACCCTTTTCGTTTTCCTGCGGCATCGGAACCCCCTTCCGTTCGATTCAGCGGCTTCGGAGCCATGTACGGATCTAGAGGGTAAGTTCTGGAACCTCCATCTTTTGCTGCTCTATGTGTCTGATTTATCGAAATTTTACTGCTTTATGTGTCTGATTTACTGGCTGTTCATCGAAATTTTCCTTTCTACGTGGCCTTCTATGATTTCTCTGTAGCTTATTCTTGTGAGGTGATGCTTGTGGTTAGAATTCCTGCTGTCTTCATTTTCGTTTATATGAGGAAAATTTCCTTTTTTTCTTTTATGCATGAAAGAAAAAGCATTGCATAGGAGTAAATTCATTTGGAAAGGGGTCGTCCTTTAGTTTGAGTTTTGTAGACAATTTATGTTGGAGATGTTTGAGCTTTTTGCGTTAGTATCATCTCAGATAAGTCTGTGTCGTGCCGAGTAGATTCTGGGAAATGGTGTTTATGATTGCCACCCTCCGCAGTTAGTCTAAGGCTTTAAGCTGTTCTTGTAGGAGACTGTGGGAGTATAAATGTCAAAAACATGTATAACTTGAAGCTTATAGACCAAAGTCTAGTATTCCAGAGATGTTAGCCTAATAAGTTTTTTCTTAAAAAAAGTTTAAAATGATTTTTTGATACATGAAAATTTATTAATCCCATTTCAACTATTTTTGGGTGTTGTATTTTGATGTTCTTTATATGGTCAGTCTCTTGTATTTTGTTAGTTTTCATTGGTATACTGCTTTATTGTTAATCTTAAGCTGTTTCCATACGAATGACTAATGGATTGTGTCTTCGATATGATGATAAAGATTTCTGTACATCCAAGATATACTCTTTCTAAAAGGCATAATGGATGATAAATGATTTCTATACATCCAAGATATACTCTTTCTAAAAGGCGTAATGGATGATTAATGATTTCTATACATCCAAGATATACTCTTTTTCCTTTTTTGAAACCTTGTTAATTGGATGGATACATGCTGGTTGTTTGCTTTCTTGTATATATCTTATTTGGATAATTGATGAATATGGTAAATGCTGTGAGATTAGGAATTAAACTTAGGTATCAGGGATCAAGGGTTGGGTCTGGCCTTATTAACTTGTGAGTGGGGGATTTTTTTTTTCTCTCTTTTTTTTTTTTTTGGGTGTGAATAATTGAAGGGCAATGTTGGGAAGCGGGGGGGTTTCGGACGGGTACGAGGTTGGCTCAAAGAGACAGAGAATGATGGAATCCAATCCATACTTCGCAGTGAGCAGCAGCACAGGCAGCTTTCAACCATATGGATATGCTGGTAGCTTCCAGCCCCGTCCATTTCCTGTGGTTCGCCTGAGGGGGCTTCCTTTCAACTGCACTGATATTGACATTTTCAAGTTCTTTGCTGGACTGGACATTGTGGATGTGTTGCTGGTTAACAAGAATGGACGTTTCTCAGGAGAGGCCTTTGTTGTCTTTGCGGGAGCCATGCAGGTTGAGTTTGCTTTACAGAGAGATCGACAAAACATGGGGCGCAGATATGTGGAAGTTTTTAGGTGTAAGAGGCAAGATTATTACAATGCTGTTGCTGCTGAGGTAAATTATGAAGGAATATATGACAATGACTACCATGGAAGCCCTCCGCCATCTCGGTCCAAGAGGTTCAATGATAAGGAGCAAATGGAATACTCTGAGATATTGAAGATGCGTGGACTGCCATTCACTGTGACAAAATCTGAAATTGTTGAATTTTTTGGTGATTTCAAGCTGATTGAAGATAGGATACATATTGCATGTCGCCCCGATGGGAAAGCTACAGGAGAAGCATATGTTGAATTTGTTTCTGTAGATGAGGCCAAGAGAGCAATGTGCAAGGATAAAATGACTATTGGATCAAGGTATGTGGAATTGTTTCCTTCAACACCAGATGAAGCTAGACGGGCAGAGTCAAGATCAAGGCAGTGAGTGATAACTATCTTGAGGGACTCTTATGCGGGCATGATGTTTTAGGTTCTCAGCTTTCCCCATCCTTGATATACATTGTGGTGTTACTGCAATTTTCTTAATTTTAGGTTATGTACGTAGAATATTGGTTGGACTTAATGGTTGTATTTTAATACCTAAAATGAATGCATCAATTGGTTATTCATAGTAAGAGTATAATCTGTTTCTCTTCTTGTTGGATTGATATTTCCTTGATTTGGCTTTCTAAATTGGTAGCATAAGGAATGCAGCGAGGGGTGGGGATGGAGGGACATGTTTCATCATTGTTACAAATTGAAGTACAAATAAGTAATCTCACTTTGGCTGCACAAATTTTGTGGGTGTTACTATATTTAAAGGATTTCCATGTCTGTGTTTGGAAAGAAGAAAAAGAAATTTTGAACTAACGGAGAGAAACTGCAATCCATTGTAACTCAATTAAAAATCAGTCTCCTGTGCCATTATTTCTAGAGCTACTTCATACTGCCATGAGTCAGCACCATTTTTGTGGTGTAGGCCCTTGGGACTAAGGAGTAAGCCAAACCCACTGAAATCAATTAGTTTGTTATGAAGTATACACTGGTTGTTCATTCTGCTGCACAACTAGGTACCTCACCCTCCTATTGGAAATTAAACTTCGTCTTCTAAATTAGAGTGCCTAGTGTTCAACCATTTGAGTGTTGCTTTGGAATCAGTTGTTCATCTACTTTGCCTTGGATTTTATTCCAAGAGAGAACCTAATAACAATGTGGTTGTCCCCTTGAAGCAAGCTGTTCATTTACTTTGTCCTTGACGTGCACATGTGTTAGTGCTACTACCTTATCATCTTTATATGAATTATGAACTTTATCCAGAAGAGTATGTGTAAGTAGTAAAGAATAAAATTGCATTTTTTTTTCCTTACATTCACTATGAGTAGTGTGTGTGAAAAATCTATACCATTCCTAATAGCGCGTCAACTCTCTTCCAGGTGTCACTCCCTCAACTTCCATTTCCATGTGTCAAGTTTACATTTATTTATTTTTCATTTCGTGAGTATGTTCTTTGAGAAGCGTCACTCTTCTCCATTTCAAAATCTCTCTCTACCTAGCTACCATCTCTCTCTCCCCACCTTCATATTCTTTATGTTCCTCTCTTGCCGGCCACCGTTTCCCCAAATTCCAGCTTCAGTTAGGTCGTTGGGGCTGATGCTTTTTTCCTTCTTTTAGCTTCATCTATTTCTCTCTCTCCAGTTCGCGCTCGCTCTGTCTCCACTCCATTGGTCCATGCTTGCATATTTCTCATCGTCTCTCTTGAAGCTTCGCTAAGCTCCAACCATCCTCTACCTGATCCAGCTGATTTGATGAGCCTCTGCCACTGGGAGCTGCATGTGAATCGTGCTAGCTTAGGCTGGACTTTGACCATTTGGTCCCGAAGATGCTTCGTTTTGCATCTGAGCCAAAATGGGTTGAAGATGGTTGAAGAAGTTTGAAGATGAAGATGAACGAACAGGGAAGTGTTCTCTCTCTCTCTCTTTTTGCTGTTTTTGTTAAAATATTTAATTTTTTTAAATTATTTGATTTTGAATATAATAGTTTGAATCAATAATTTTGTTAAGGGAAGTTGATTTTCTTACCGTGTTTGTTAATTTATAATTATTATTTGTTAAGTTTTTATAATTTTTGTTCTTAATTGTAGATTTAGTACTTTGTTACTTTTTTTTTTTGGATGTGTTTGAATTGAAATAATTTTTTTGGAGGTTTTTTTAACATTTTCAGTTAACTATGTTATGGTTGTTTGATGAAATTTCTATTTTAATACCCCTTTTTTATGTAATTTGAGTATGAACTTTTAGTTTATATACAGAGAATCTAAAAATGTTACTATTCTTATCAATATCCAGGTTCTGTATGTTTGGTTGGGTGGAATGAATATTAGTGGGAATGGAAAGAGGAAAGGAAGTGGTAATGGAAAGGAGAATGGAAGCCTATTACTTTGTTTGGTATGTC
>JANHAO010019292.1:0-13273 GCA_026873985.1 Saraca asoca
ATTACGTTGGGGCCAAAAGGAGGTTTATGGAAACCTTTGGGGCTATTTTGCAAATAGCAAAACTTGTTTAAGAAACACCCCAAAATGACACCATTTTGGCTCATCCAAAGGAAGCCAAAACGATGTCGTTTTGTGCCTTCCCTTTGCCATTTTACATGGCAAAACACACACACACATAAGGCAAATTTTGCACAGGAAAAAGCATACCCATTTCGATTTGTGAAACCGAAAGAGGGGAAGCCATTCTTGGCTTGAGAAGCCAAACCAAAAGGGGAGGAAGAAGGTCAGAAAAGTTCGGTCCTTTAGCTCCATCTTATCCCATTCAAGCACCTCAACAAGCTAGCACTTGGAGAGGAGCTTTTGAGGCCATGATGAAGATTTTCCTAGTGTGAAGATCCACACTCTTTCGCTGTGCAAGAGCTAGAGTAAAGGTTAGTGAGCTCTTCTTTTACTCTAGATTTGATCTACATTATTTTAAGACCTCACACCAATGGATCCTTGGGAGGTTTGCTCAGCCAAGAGGAGGAAATTTTTTTGAAAATTTCGGCCTTATCTCCCTTGTCTTAGCCAAGCAAACCTAACAATAGAATTATAACCTTTAGGCAATTTTGGTAGTTCAACCCCATTTCCACTCTGAAATCTTAATGGATTGGTGCAGTCCTATCTGTCGTTGATGCTCTGCCTTCACCTGCTGGCACGTAAGACACTTAGTTACATATTTCAGCATATCACGTTTCATGCCTTCCCACCAGAACATGTCTTTCAAATCATGATACATTTTAGTCACATCCAGGTGCATTATATATGACAAGTATAAGCCTAATACAACAAACCTCCGTGAATACTTGAAGGGACCCATAATCATCCTTTTTCTTTATTACTCATGCCTTATCAACTATAATATGTGAATTCGGTTATGTTTCCCCCCCTTTGTTTGATAATTATGTATTGTGGATCTTGTTTTTGAGTTTCTTTAATTCAATCTACCATCTTTGACTATTGTTGATGTGTGATTTCAGTTAACCCAAGTTCAATAGCCCTAAATTGCAAACGGATAGTGTAAAGAGAAAGGAAGAATAGAGAAACACTAGAAACTTTTAATGTGGTTCAACCTAGTGCAATGTTTACTTCCACAGTTATGGTATTTTCTCTATCTATTTTGGTAGAGTTTTTGTATCTATTAGGTGTTTGATCTCTGTATTTTTGCAGAGTTACAAGTTTTCTTCATTTTTTCTCCAGGGATCCTCTCTGTCTAAAAATGGGTTCTCTTTCTGACTCGGCCTCTCTTGTACAATGATTTCAACCCTTATTTATGGTTGTTGGGGTGTGCAATCTTAACATATTCCAAAAAAGGAAAAATAATAAATTAATTGTAAGTTGATTCCTGCAAGTTAGTATTTGCAAGTTGATCTATGCAAGTTGGTCCCTCCTCGGGTTTAACTATAGTGAGCATGCTTCGACCTACGGGCTAGACCTAATGACCTGAGGTTGCTGCTAACCTTTAACCAGTGATTTGAGATCGCATTTGGTGATCTGATGCCTTGCTTCAGCGACCTCATTCCCAATTGAGATGGGCCTTTATTAGTTGGGCTCCTCTATTGGGTTTTTACTGGCCTATTTACATAGTTCCAAAAATACCCACAACAACTATACTATCATATATGGTAGAATTGAGTTCTAGTCCAGAACTTTAATTACACATCAAGCTTTCAAAATTCTGGGTAGGAATACATCAATATTTCTTCTCTGGAAAGAAGATGAGCTAAATCACTTGCCGACTTGCGACTTAATGCATTTGCCACCACATTTGCTTTGTCAGGATTGTATATTGAATAATCATAATCTTTGACCAACTCCATCCATCTTCCTTATCGAAGATTAAGATCTTTTTGCTTAGAAATATATTTTAAGCCTTTGTGATATGTATAAATCTCACATATTTCTCTATACAGGTAGTGCCTCTATATTTTTCAAGCAAAAATTACTACCACCATTTCTAGATCATGAGTAAGATAATTCTGTTCATGTTTCTTTATGCCTTAATGTATATCTGATTTTCTTTTCCATTCTGCATCAATACATACCCTAGCCCAATTCAAGAAGCATCACAACGACATAATTGGTTGATCCAAATGGTAACGCTAATATTATAGCTGTTATTAGACATTTCTTTATTCTTTGGAAGGTTTCTTCACATGCAAGGGTCCATTCAAATTTCACTCCTTTTCGAGTTAATTTGGTCAATGGCTTAGAAATTTCAGATAAGTTTTTGACAAATTTTCGATAATATCTGGCTAATCCTAGAAAACTACAAACTTCAATAACTGTCATTGGCCTAGGCTATTTCTTTATACCTTCTATTTTCTGAGGGTCAACTCTTACTCCTTCGTACTAGACCACGTGTCCAAGAAACTTGACATTGGTTGCCCAAAATTCACATTTGGAAAATTTTGCGTAAAGCTTATGCTTATGTAGAGTTTGCAACTTTATTTGTAGATGTTGATTGTGCTCATCCTTGCTTTTAAAGTGGACCATGATATCATTAATAAACACAATCACAAATTTATCCAGGATTGGTTTGAAAATCTGATTCATCAAATCCATGAAAGAAGCTGGAGTATTTGTTAGTCTAAATGACATTACAAGAAATTCATAGTGTCCATATTGCATACGAAAAGCAGTTTTTGGTACATCTTCTTTACGAATTGTTGTAAGCATTTTTCAGTTCTGTGAAATGTGTTAGCAAAGGCCCGACAACATATCAAGTCCAAAAAGAGAAGAGCCAAGCTTACTAGACCATTATTTGTATGCACAACAGAACGAGACAAAAGTCCCAGCTTGCTAAAGGACAAGGCCAACTCGTGCAGCCGAGAGTTCGCTACACGAGAGCTTGCATTGCCAAAGGTGAGCTCGCGAGGGTCGTTCTCATTGATCGAAGGCTAACTATGATCGAGAGTCTCAGCTCGTGAATATTGCACCTTGTCTAGCTAAAACACGAAGCAATGACTCTTAGACTTAGTGCATGGGACCAATCTGTGAGAAGCAGTGCCAAGGGCCCACCTGCAGAAAGCAAGCTTTGGAAATTAGCCGCCAATCTGTTGAAGACATTTTATAGTAGTATAGGCTATTTTGTACATTTATTTTGATATAATAGAAATATAAATTATGTAATTGCATTTGTAACCTCCCTATCCTCTATAAAGAAGAGGAAGAAGATCACTGTTAAAGAGAGGTGGAATCCCTGTATCGAAACTCTATAAAATTTTTCTCAAATTAATAAAATGCTATCGTGGACGTAGGAACTGGTGTTGCCCGATTTTGGCCAAACCACATTAAAAACACTGTGTCTTTGCTACTCTTCCTCTAATTTTTCTCTTCATCTTTGCTTGTTCAACCGAAAATAGTTTGAGTCCCGAAAAAACCTTTCTAGTTAGCTGGATTCTAGCAGAACCAAAATCCACCATCAACATAAATCCTTAACTAATGGAATCCCTATCTCAAATTGATTTTTGAAAAATATTTTGCTCCTTGAAATTGGTCAAACAACTCATCAATACAAGGGAGGGGATACTTATTCTTAATGGTCACCTTATTTAGTTGATGGTAAACGATCCACAATTATAATGATGCATCTTCTTCTTCATAAAAAGTATAGGTGCTCTCAAGGCAAAACACTCGGACTAATGAAACCTTTATTAATTAATTCTTGCAGCTAAATTTTCAATTCCTTTAATTTCATTAGCATCGTTCGATAAGGAGGAATGGAAACAGGCTTAATGCCAAGTATCAAATCAATAGTGAATTCAATTTTCCGATCCAAAGGTAATCTGAGTAATTCATCAATAAACACATCAAGGAATTCTTGTATTACTAGAACTTTATTTGGATTTGGAACAACCGAATTTAAATCTTATACCATAATTAAGTAAGCCATGTACCCCTTGTTTAAACATTTCCAAGCTTGCATTAGTCTAACTATCCAACTATTGTTTCCCTTGAACTAGGAAAGATTCATCTACATGAAACGTAACCTTCTTATCGAAACAATTCATGCAAGCATGGTATTGAGAAAGCTAATCCATTCTTAGAATCACATTGTAATTGATCATATCTAGCATAACTAGATTTGTGGTTGCCTATTTATCTCCTATTGTCATGGTGCACTTTCTAACTAAACGATTAGTTAGAAAAGTCTTGTCAACGGGGGTCATTACTACCAATGGTGTCTCCATTAGTTCACCAAATTCATTTAATAAAACATTAAATTTCTTTGCAATAAAGAAATGTGTGGCGTTGGGGTCAAACAATACCCGAGCTTGTAAATCATGTATTTTTACAATACTTAAGACTACTGATTTTAATGCTTAGGCTTCTTGTTTGGTGAGATTATAAACTCATGCTATGGCTTCATTGGGGTTTCTTCTATGATTACCTATTACCTCACCCATCATTTTGTCCAGATGCTGTTGGTGTTCTTACTAAAGCCGCAAATGGTGTTGCTTATTAATTCTGAGGTCTCACCTGATAATTTGTATCATACCTCGAGGCACTCACATTCAAAGGACATTTTCTCACCCTATGTTTAAGTAACTGTATCAGAAACACCCAGTCAAATCTTTCTTATAGGATCCATAATGACTTGTATTACAAATTTTACATTGTGACATGTTAACATTAAAATTTCCCTGGTTATAGGGTAACTCTTTCCATGGAATGGGATAAAGGCAATCGAAACATATTAACTTCCCATATTCCTTCTTACAACTGAATTCTGTGGCTGAGATGATCCAAAGAAATTTCCTCTCCACCCACCTGGTGGTGCTCTAAGATTTGGAGTTAGTCTCCCACTTTTTGCAATATTAGTTCCCTCAGTTTGGACTCTCTTTTTACTATTAGAAGACATTTTCTCTCATGATGCTCTTTAGACCTCAACTTTACCTGTAAGGCCTAGTTTATAGCTTGCTAATATGTTGTATTTGGATCGAATTTAACACATTCAAAATAATAATCACGAAGCCCTTGTACAAACCTTTTCACCTTCATGGCTTCATTAGGAATCAGATAAGTTGCATATCAAGAAAGTTAAGTGAATCAGGCATCATATTCACCCATAGACATATTTTCTTGTCTCAAATTTCAAATCTCTTAGCATTCACTTACTGGACACTAAGAGGAAGGAATCTATGGATAAAAACTTCTTAGAGCATTACCTAGGTCAAAGGTTCCAAATCAATAACTTGTCCTTCAATAGTCCTCGCATACCAGTAATGCACCAAATCATCCAATTGGTACCCTACCAATTCCATCAGTAAGGGTTCGAGTCACTGCAGCACTCTATCATACCTTTCAATTTGATCTAGAAATTGGTACATGTCTACAAAAGAATCTATTCCCATATATCGAGGTGACTTCAATTTTAGGAATCTATGCACACTCTCAACCTACTCTCTTGCTCATTCTAGCAAGAGAAGTCTTATCTCCATTGTTTGACCTATTTCTTTTAGACTTTCTATTTTGATCTCGATTTTGATTGTGTTACTGCATTTATCACGCGATCCATTACCTGTTGGACTATATTTTTTGCTTATTTTTTGATTGTGTTTCATCCAATGGACAATCCTCCCTCACTAGATTCATGTTCTTGGCCTTTTAGTTCTCACCATTATCTATATCACAAAATTAGTTAGATTCTTAAGACACACAATAGTTCTTATTTGACTATACTAGCACGAACACATATTTCATCAGGTCAACAGGAATGGTATCAGCAATACTTGCTTCCAGGGTGCACACGTGCTATTGGTACTGTTCCTATTAATACTTGATGAAACCACTATCATTATGCGACTTTGAATGACTTTACATGCAAGCCTATACTCATAAGTTTAACCTAAAACCATTGCTCTGATACCAACAATGTCACGACCTAAAAACCTTGATCATGATTGGCATGAATTTCTTTCCCTATTTGAATATCACTAGCATTTACCATTTATTTCTGTTATAGTCATCTTATTATTTCCTTAGCCATAATTATCTGAATCTTATTAACTAACTAGAATATAGCAAACTCAAGAAAGGCAGGGATGCTCATAGAAAATATATACATGTATTATATAATTTACGCTAGCATTGTCCAACAAGCCAATTGCCAAATTATACTGAAGTTTATAAACAGTTGCTAACATAACAATATCTATCTTTCCTAAATCCTAGAAACCACTTCCAAAACTACCCCATGTACTTCTCAAATAGGGCATTCAAAAGAAGTTAGATTAAATTATGTCTTACCATAACATTAAAAGCATAGGTTAACCTAACTAAACCTTGTGGCTTTTTTATTTACAAGTTTTTCAAAAAGGGTTAGCAAAATTGTTTTCATCTAGATGGTAGACCTTCAAGGTCATCATTAAGAGTACAATGGGTGGTTCTAGTGGAATGATCTTGGCATCATGAAGAACTTCCTATCTTGCCAAATTTAGGATGATGATATAATGTATGTTTATTTTGATATATTCCTAAGGGGCCTAAGACTGTGGTAGTGAAAGTATCAGTGGTGATTTCTATTAGGTTGTTATCCATTCTTACTTTACTAGGTAGGGTTAGCAACACTGTCTTAAGAATCTAGAAAAATAATTCACAGAAGAATGAGTTTGGGGCTCATACCAAACTTTTGAATTCATCAAACAGCAAAAGACACTTATGTATATACAATCAATCATATCTCAACTGAATAGCCATTTTTCATGCAAATTTTCATAAGAAAATATTAAATAGCACAAATCCATCCATAAGGATGATTACATCTTTATCTTTCTAATGGATTATGTTGAGTCTGGCTCTCATAACTATAATTCACCATTTTTGGTTCATTATGTATTCCAATCCCATGACATCACATCTTAACATTTCACATGGTAATATAAACAAGTCAAACACTACATAACAATAAATCATAAATCTCCTTGTTACTCTGATCCAGCCTTATCCCGCTCAAACCCAACCTTATCCCACTCATAATTTCAGAATGTGCAGATTCAAGATTTTATTCATTATTCCCTATCACAACCCATCATTCAAACTTTAAGTCTCATAAAAGCTTTCAAATTGTCAAGGATATCAATCCCATAATTGATACATCATCAAGATCATATCAACACATTCCATCATCATTCACGATATCATGTTCCATTTCAGATCTTATGAAAAGTAACAAACATTAAGCAATATGATTCTCATAACAACTACATCACATCATTCTCAGTTCGGCCATAATCCTAATCATCAGAGTTACGTTCTGTTGCAAATACACCACACATTCTTTGTTTCGTCATATGACTATTATAATTAAGTTCATATTAATAATTTATATAGCCAATTGTTAAATTTGATAATGTTGGATTATAATTACTTATTTAAGATTTCTTAATTTTATACTCAATTTAATAAGGTTTATACAAGATTAAACCAAAAGAATATGAAATATTTTAGAAAGAGATGAAGTTGGGCTAAAAAATATGGAAATTTCTGATGATGCAATTAGAATCACGAGTAGGATCATTGAAGAACTTTGAGTAGAATTGCAATTAGAATTTAGGGGTTCAATTGTGAAAAATTCGATTTGATTCAAAGAAAATTAGTTAAAAATGAGAGTTTGCTCACCAAAATGTGTAATCATTCAGGAAGTCCAATTACAAATGATCAGGATCACAATTAGAATAAAAAAAATAGAGTAGGAAAGATTGATTCAAATCATATAAGTCTAGTTCAAATTTTGATTTAGATCATAATAATAAAACTACTAGGTTTCTGTGACATGATCGCGAGTTTAGTTAAAAAAGCTGTGATTGAACTTTTATAGGCAGAAATTGTAGGTAACAATAGAAAAATAAGGGAAAACAACTTCCAATTTACACTAAAAGATCTCAACTTAACATAAGCTTAAACACGCATAAAACTTAACTATTTCAATAGCAAATTACTCATCTTACAGTAGATCCATTCAATTTCATATTATGTCTCATGGTCACAAAAACCCATTTCCATAAACTAGCATCAAATATTTAGTGAATCACAAGCAGGAAACACATAATAATTCACAAAATGGTAAAAGTTACTCACAAGTGGGCTGGATATGTCAAATCACTATTGATCTTACCTATATACCTCAACACTCTTCATAAACCAAAGAAGAGCATGTTAGCTTCTTAATTATTTGAATGTTTTTCTTTCAGCAAACAATTAGATATCATTTGATTATGGTATCATTACATAGAAATATACTAAATATATAAGATTTGAACTCTAAAACTTCAAAAAATTGGTATAGGTTGTTGAAGTGAATAGTGATATAAACAGTAACTATTAACTTTAAAAATTCATAACTTCATTTATATCCAATGAATTAGCATGATTTTGATATCAAAATGAAGAGGAAGAAGAGAGGATTCAATAGTAAAAATTTGAGATAATAATAAAAAGAGTTAGTGAGCTTACATGATGAGAGAGAGTGAAGGTAGAGAAAGAAAGAGCTAGACTTGGAGAAAATGTTGCATGACTTGTGCAATTCAAAAAGCCAAAGAAGAAGAAAAGGAGCAAGCCAAGGGAGGGGTAAGATGAGAAAAATAAGTTAACTTCCTAATAACTACAAGTTGACAATATCCCTTTTTAGCAATTTTCCTATTTTTTCCATTTTGAATTCAAATTTAATGCATTTATCAATTAGTAATGACTATGAAATTCTAATACAAACTAGTTAAATTAAATAACTTCATAACAACTGTAATTTCATGTTCATCCAACATTTGTATAATCCTAATTACAATATTTTCAAATTTTGTTAGGAATTAAATCACAAAAATATGAATTTTGTTTTTTGAACACTCGTGATAGTAGTTTTGGTCTCCGAAATATTTCTAAAATTTTATGTAATCTATTTCTACTATATTTGGGCTTCTTGTGGCTTTAGATCTATAACTTCAAATTCCTCAAAATTTTTAATTTCCTTATTTTATTATCAAAATTAATTTTAGAAAATTTGAGATATTACAAAAAGTTGTCCCTCTCCCTATTCAAAAAGTCTCTTTTTGATATATATTAGAGGCTATTGATGTGGGTGCATTCTTTGAAATTTGATACACTTAGATGATTCGACTACACAATCATGTTGCCTACATAAAGTTGTCCCTCTCCTTATTCAAAAAGTATCTTTTGATATACATTAGAGGTTATTTATGTGGATGCATTCTTTGAGACTCATTACACTCAGATGATTCAACTACACAGTCACGTTGCCTACAAATATGCTGTGTATAGAATTTTATTATATAGATTATCAAAATGTTTATCTCATTATTTATCTAAGTGTGAATTGAGTTTATTGGAAAGCTGATATGATAGTTAGGAGTTAGCACATGTGCCATATGGTATGGCTAGAAGAGCTATGACCTATGACAGTTGGCATTAAAGTTCGGTTATGCTAGAAATAGCAGATCATATAGCTACAATTTGTGTAGATTTGACTTGTTGAAAGCATAAGGGTGGTGAATAAAGTGAACACTTGTTGAAATAGTGACAAGATACTACTAAGGACTTGACTATGAGGGTAGTAAAAGGTTGGAGTAACTCAAGAGCTAGTGTATAAGATTTTTTCATTCAAAGGAACATAAATGGTGTATTGGGTGCAAGCATATGCATAAGTTGATAGGCTTGTTATACAACACGAGACATTGGTTATGCACTCATTCATAGTAATATTCAAAGGAATGCAAAACCATCTGAAAAGGTGAATTGATGACTTATCTAGTAGGAGGAAGCCCTGGGAGTAGCCCTAGTCTTGCCAAGATGGCTTGACCATGTCTATGAAGGACATATTAGCTATTGATGGAACCTAGAGGGTGAAGCCATGGTCATGCTAAAATATGTGACCACAATAGATAGTTGACATATCCTTTGGGATGACACGTTTGAAAAAATATGTTGAGTAGATAAATCTTATCAGATTAATCCAAAATCGTGTCAAAGAACATGAATCTTACTCAAAGGAGTAAACACGGAAGAGACTAAGATGGTCTAAGAAGGATCAATTGATCATAACAATTATGTGGGTATAGTGAATGATCTACAATGCTCATCCACATGATTTGAGATGAGATGTTAGAGAAGCTATCACATCATAGTTGCATGACAAGCAACAATGATATATGATGTAGTGAGCTAGAATTATATAGTCACATAGTGGAATTATGGCAATAACTAAAGGCATAGCAGACTAACACTACATTATCATAAGATAAACTTTGTGACAATGACAATGGGGTTCATAGTTGCTGTGCAAGCAAAGTGAAGCTTAAGCTAAAGTGGTAGAATACTTTATGTTCAACCCTCATCAATCCAATGATGTGGAGGAGCCATCATGAGGATGTGCTCAAAAAAGGAGTCATTAGGAAGATGCACTCAAACTAGGCTATGAGGTCATATACATTGAAGGATGTTAACTGAGAGGTGCCAAAAGAGGGCATTAATCATTGAAAAAGTGGCTAAAAGGGCCAAGATACTAGCGAGTGGCTATGAAGGTTACAGGAGATGAGCAAGTATCAACTTCAAAGAGATAGCATTGAAAAGTGTGAACCTAAGAGGAGTCATGAGGGCTAAGATACTAGATAGCATCAACTTTGAAAAATTTATCTTGGCTAAGTTACCCTAAAAGTGTCAATTCAGAGAGTGTTTGAGGGATCCGATCGAGTGTGGAAGTGGCATAGCTAAGTATAATCGATTGATTGAACCGATGCCACCTTAAAAAAAAAGTATTTTAGCGACTGAAACTAGTGATCGAATTTTTTCGATCTCTGATGACGACCGAACTGAGACTACTTTGCGACTGATTGGCTAAGATCAGAAAATATGATATGTTTAAGAACTTAGCCACCGAATCAGCAACCGAAATGGTTTAGTGGCAAGCATTTTGGTGGCTATTTCGGTTGCCATGTAGTTGCCAATAGAAATTTTTTGAGACCGAAAAGTTTGGTCGCCATATTGTATCTAGATTCTTTAGCCACTGAATTTATTCAATTGCAGTTGGCAAAATGGTAAATAAGTAAACCTGATTTTCTCTTTTCATCTTCGATACCAGCTACAGGCCTATGTTCCAGCCACACACCTCTCTTCGTCTTCGACACAGAGATAGATTAGGCTTTTTTACTTTTTGTCATGACAATGCTAGTCTACTGAGACGACAGTAGCCAGCAGCTCAGCCACTGACTTCCATTGAAGACCTAAAAGCCCACATCTGTTATTGAAAGCTTAGAGATCTAGATCTATTCTTGTAGGCTTAGAAATCCTTGTTTGTTGACCTTCTTGTTTCCTTGCTTAATTACTTCTTTGAGTTTGCTTGAGGTATTGTTTTTATTTGCAGCTCATTTTATTTCGTTTGTGATTTTGTTCATTCTGTATCCAAATAAAGAAAATAAAAGAAAAAGAAAAAATGAAGAAAATCCAGCTCATTTCGTTTGTGATTTTAGCTTCAAATTTGTTGCTCATTGTAACTTTGAGCTTATTCCTTTACTAGTCTTTTTTGTTTCTCTGTTCTTACCTAGCTTTTATTACTACTGCCGATGCCTTACTTACCATTTGAGATGAAGTCTATTCTATCGATAAGCATCTTGAGACTTTGGTATTTATTTCTATTTTCTCACTATTTACGAAATGTATATGTTTTCTCTATGTATGTCTTTTTGTTTTTTAAAAAATTAAGCTCATTTGCAAATATCAGTTTCAGCTTCTTTTAATAATACTTAGTGCCAAATCTTCCAATTTTCTTCAATGTAAACAGGGAGTGGATTTATATTCAAGCCTAAGTGAATTGTAAGTTTACTTAATAGTTAAAGTAGGAAGAACATAATATTCACATGGTTATCCATGTTAGTCATCAAGCTTTTGGTGCATTATAATGATACAATTTTTCACATAACTTATTCACCAAAATTAGTTTTAGGTAGTAAGAGGACACACAAATTTGTTTCATAGGAGATCTTAAGTTCTAAAATTTTTCTTTCCTTTGTCGTAAAGTTGGTACTTACTAAGATAATTATGCCCCCACCTGTCTCTACAATGTCCCTGTCCCTAAGCAGTTCATTCATGAAGTTGTCTTAAAATTGTCATCCTTGGAGTTTTATTGTATGCACATATAGGCCTACAATTCATGAAATTGTACATACATGTGATAGCCATTGGTAGACATAATTATTAAGGAATGGAGAAAGGGGATGCTGGACTATGAAAGTTTCTATCTTTCTTAATTAGATGAAAGTAGAGATCCATCTTTGCTAATGTGAAACTGTCTAATTATTTTATGTGTAGCTCTTTCTAGCAGAGTATGACTTACCTAATAGATTTTTACAATCAAAAGTATTACATTTCACAAAGTCATCATAATATCTATTTCCTTTCTCATAGATAAATGATATCCCTAATCTAACATCTGGGTGCACTAAGTTCATAGAATCTACAGAACAAATTTTGGAGAAGAGGAAGATGAATCAAACAATGCTAGCCAATCACAGTACTTTGCTTGACTTGTTAGAAATCCCTCAACTCTTGGACACATGTGTAAACCTCTCTCCCTTGGCCCCCATAAAAAGGATATAATTCACTAATTAGACTCAAAAATAGTTTTGCATGTCACATGCCAAACATGTATAACCTTTTTCAGAACTGAGGCTTAGTTGAGTGCCATAATATATTCTTAGACAATGTAACAAATTTTTTCATATAAATATAATAATTCATATGATCTTTTATGCACAAAATGTGAGAAAATTTTTTGGTAATTCATATATATATATATATGAAAATTTTTGATAAAATTAAAAATGTAAGAAATTTTTTGATAATTTACAGAATTTAAGGTGATTCACGACTACAAAAAAACTTTGCCTCTATGCGAAAGAAATAGAGAACAAGAAATTAAGATTAATTCTTTAAAATCCTTAGATATTTATCAATTCTAATATTTTTATTCCTTTTAATTTAAGAATTTGAAAATTTTTTATCCTAATTTAAACATTAAAAAAATAATAATGATTTAAAACTTCATTTATCTTTCTCCATGTATCTTTCATTTCCTCATCTTCTCTTCTGTTCCATTTTTATTCTAGCTACTAATCATACCATTACTCCATTAACATGTTGTCACTTTGATGTATGAAGACCTAAAGCAAACTTTTTAGCTTTCATTAAAGTCTCCCCTCTTTACATGTCAAGTCCTTTTCACTTC